>VWZP01006690.1:503434-531628 GCA_013396995.1 Dicaeum eximium | reverse complement strand
GCCGGCCCCCCGGCCCCCCCCCCCCCCCGCCGGTACCTGCAGGTGACTTTGAGGGCAATGAGGAAGGCGCAGCCCAGCACGATGGCCGCGCCGCACAGCAGCTCGGGCCGCCGCGCCATCAGGGCAGCGCGGGGCCGCAGTCGCGGGGCCGCCGCGTCGCCGGGACCGCCGCACACCGACATGGCCCGGCCGAGGGGGCAGGGCCGCGGGCCCCGGGCCGCTCCCGCTCGCACACGTCGGAGCGCCGTGCTCGCCTCCTGCTCTCGGCATCGGCACCGTTACCAGTCCCGTGGCCGGGATCCGCGGGTGAATAATCCCCGAGCCCCCCCGGCAGCTCATCCCCAACAGCCCCACCCCGCAGCAGGAAAGATTTCACAGCGGCCTTACAGAACAAGGATGTCATGTTTAGTTTTGTCTAGAATTACTTCCAATGATTTACAGAGCACTTACATTAAACAGTGAAAGCATAAAATTGAGAAAACAATTCAAAAAGGCACACGATACAATCAGATTTTGTCACAGAAATAACAGTGTCCATAGTACTCTTGTCTCACACTCACTTTATTACAAACAATATAAAAAAATCAGCACTGCAGCAGGTGGCATTTCAAGCACCAAGCTAGTTTCCCACTCCAGTGTACTGCAGCCCAGCCCGGGAGGAGCTGTCACTTCACAAGAGCCCCAAGCTATGGCTGAAGCACACATGAGGTGTTGGTTTCAAATTTGTTGTGTTTTTGTGAAGTGAAAGGGGCACAGCATCCATGTCGTGTATGGGCTATCACTGAACTTTGGTTCAACACTTTTTACATACACAATGTATGCCCAATGACTACATTCAAAATACTGAGGTCATTGTTAAAGCTTCTAATTATGTAAGGTCAGCCAGGAACAGAGAAAACTACCCGGGGAGGGGGTGGAGGGGAGAGGAGGGAGGGAAGAAGAAACCTACTTTTACTTATTTTGAATGAATGGCTGAAAGAANTTACCATTTTGTTCTTTTCTTCATTGCAACGTTTAACGCACTGTAGATTTAAAAAAAAGAAAAAAAAAAAGAAAAATAAACAAAGGAAACAAGCAAACACAAAGCACGCTGAAAGCAGGATCTGCAGAGAAGCCAAAACACAACAGAAGCTCCAGTGACTGGAAAGCCCAAAGGCTCAGCAGTCAGGAGCCACCTCAGCCCGTAAATTGTTTTCCATTTCCTGTGCTCTGCAGGAAAGGCAATGGGAAGCACCATCCACCGTGCACTGAGGCAGTGGTTCATGGCCATGTCCAAGGCTGAAAACGTGTCCCAGCACCACGTAGCTCCAAACTGCTCGCCTATATCACAATTTACTGGCAATTTCTGTTACTTCAGTGATGCCCGGAGCTAATGACAATACAGAAAACTGCAAACGAGCCACTAGCGACACAAATACCAACTCAGTAAATGTTTAGCTACAGGTGCTCAAGCTTTTGCTAACTGGCAAATCATTGCTTTTACAAAATCTCAATCCTGAGAGGCTACATGCAGAAAACAGCTTTGTGTAAAGTTCTCTTTATTACAGGCAACATTAGTCCATACAATAATACACAATACTGACATACAAGTGTAATCTTTCAAAATCATCATTTAAACAGCAAAGACCAAGAAACAGAATTTTAACTACTTCATTTTCAAAAATTAATACTTTTTTCCTCCCAAGATCCTTTTTCAGTAAATTATATTGAAACATACAAATAGAGAAAAAATACCCATTCAACGTATATTGTAGTTAAATGGTTATTTTGTTTAAAATCTTTAATAAGAAAATCATTTTTAGCAACCTACATATAGATAAGTAGCAAACTTTGTTTTAAACAAATCCTCTCCATTAAAAGATCTGAAGAATTTTCATCCATCATTTTCTTAGCCCACTAACACTCTTTTTGCAATACCTTGATACCTTAAAGTTTTTCAACTGAAGGTCTGAGACTAGGGGACTTCCTAGATATTATAACCACTCTTCCCCCCTTCTATTTCCTAACTTTCTGTCCAACAGGAGGTGAGTAAGCACATAATACTTCAGATTTTTTTAATCACCACTCTGTTTCATGAGAGCATAGACAGGTCTGCTCCATCCCCCTAAATCTACCATACTTTGCTGTTCAGGAGGAACAATGTATGCCAATAAAAGCAGAAAACCTGCAGCTTTTCTGTCACATGCTTTTGATTATTGTCAAATTTTCTGGTTTATGCTTCCAGCTGATAACATGTATGTATCATCTCAGTATTAGTTTAAATCTTTAAACAAAAAACTATATTTTCCAAAGTCATTATCACTGGGAGCAATCAAGTGGTCTTTTCTTGCTTTGCTGAGTTTCATTCTTAAAACTTGTCTTCGTTCTTCCCACTCACGGAGTTCAGCATTTCCATGGGCAAATTTACAGTTGTTTCCTTCAGTGCAAGTACCAGCCATATATCTGTTAAGACAGATTTTGAACAGTGTTTTCATAGAATTACCATGATCACTACTGTGTCTCTATTTTCTTCAGGTCATGTTTTTCAAATACACTCCATAGTAAGGACAAAAAAAATTGGAAGAGTATATACTTTTAAAACTTAGAGGACACTAACTCTGTTTAGCATTTGGTAGTATTTTTCCTTCCCAGTTGACAAATATTTACAGAGGACAAAAGATGGCTCTTTTCTTTCTATTCTTTATGTTCCTACTTAGACTGAGACATTGCTTGAAATCATCAAGTTCATCATGCTAATGAATACCTTATCATTTAACTCACTAAGCTAAGAAACTACTATTGTTTAAAAAATCCAACTAATTAATTACCCTCATTAACTAAATTTGAGGTTAGACTACTCAGAACACCTTAACATGCCAGTCTGTATTCACCTTATGCTGCATATCCAAGGTCTGTTATGTTCAAAACAAATATATTTAGAATGCTATTTAAAAATTTAGTAAAGGGACATGTGCATTTCCATGCAAAGACTGCAAATGAAAAATAACTTGCTTTCTCTGTTATGCAGTTTCTCAAGATCTCCAAGACACTCAAAATCTTCAACTGAAAACAGAGTAACAAAAGCATCTGTACCAGCAAACTGAACCTTGAACTCCACAGTACTTGATGCCAAAGTTTTTAGCCTTCTAAAAAGATTCCAACAGTGGAAGGAATTTTCAACAGATTTGCAAGAAAAAAAAAAAGAATCTAATGAAGTCAGGTAAAACAGGCTGCACTTAAGAATTAAAAGAAGCAGCAAAACATAAAACCAGTGCTGGGGAAAACCAACAGATCTTGGAAGTTCTCTTCCACATGTTCATAATTTCTAGTAACAAATACTCAATTTTAGCAAATTTGGTTTGATGCTAACAATATTTCTACTTGCCTTAAAGCTCCAGTATCACTGTTCAGCTAGGTACTGTTCTTGGGCTCTAATTAATTCACAGATGCCTAAGGAAACTTGTAATAATACCAAGAGTATTCACTAACATTCATTAGCACCACACAGGCAGTTAATTTAATTCCAAAATTAGGCACCTTGTCATTCCCTGAGTTCTAACATGTTAAAATACTGTTAATTACTTAATTCCTTGTTGAAAGATGTATGCAAATCAAGAAATACAAGAAACTTTGTCAGAACTATTAACTGCCTTAATTATTTGAACTATGAACTGTCATTTTTCAGCATTTTTGCCATCTTAACAAAGACATACCTATCACAAATGCTAAAATATCCGGTTGGAAAGCGATACTGCCAGCAGTTCTGATCATCCTCAGTGTGGAAAACCTTCTCCTTATGCTTTTCAGAAGAAATGTGACCCTGCCATTGCTTCTCACTATTACAGTTCTTCCCACACATCCAACAATGAAAATCCACCTGTTTTACAAGGAATTTGAAAAGAAAACATTGTGAATTCAATGCTGTAAGGACAGAGTTTCTCCTAATATATTTTGAATGTTTTCTTTATGTTGGCCTGCAGGATATTGTTTACCTAAACAGACACAATTATTTAAACAATCACCTAAAGTTTATAATCACCACTGGCTTTAGAAGAACTGATATACAGTATCAGCTACATTTAGTGTAGCTGTCTATGGTCTAAGGAAGCACCAAGAAAATAAAGGAAACAACCTAAGTTACTGACTGGGGGAAAAAAAAGCCCAGCAAATGCCCACATGCTTGGATTTAGGATTATACCTATGATTACTTACTGTAACTTCAGCATAGTCAGTTGGCATGTGAATTTGCTTCCCATTTTCTTTGTTTGCCTGAGCAGCTGTATCATCTCCTTTTTCCGGTTTTTGAGTTTTTAGCCATATGTCATACAACTGCTCCAAGTCTTGAACTAATGAGAGCAGAAGCTAAAATAAGTAATTAGCAATTAAGGCAAGAGTTTGAGAACACTAGATAAACGACTGAGTTTGTGAACATAATTCAGTCCCCACCTATTCTAAGAAGAAAAAGGAAAGGAAACAAGTGTTGACAGTTACACAGTTCAGAGATTAAGAGCCAAGAGGCATCTCTGGCTACTTACCAAGAGCCCTCTGTGCCTCTTGAGGGGACAGCAAGAGGTTACAGGTTTCTGAACGGGCACCCAAAGTACAGACAGCAACTCTGCTGCTCCATACCAATACCTGAATTCGAAAGAACTAATCTCATGTGTGCTACAGCTTTTGGTAAATTTAGTTTGCTTTCTTGCAGACCATGATCTGATCATTTATGTCATTTATTACTTCTGATTTTGATGCTTTCTCCCCAGTAACACTGATGGGATAGTAAAGTCGGCAACAAAAAGTAAAATGGTGACTCCCAGTAAATACACAGGGGGGATTGCTCTGCAAATAGTTTCCCCCAGATGTAATTCCATGAATCCATGTGTGTGCACATGGCAATACAGAGTACAAACACCAACTAACGTTGTTGCAAGGATCAATATTTCTAAGACACTTAAAAAAAATTACAAACTACTTTATTAGAAAACTCATCAACCAATGAATACACAATACAGGTATTTTTATTTAATACTATTTTTGAATGCCTGGTCTGGGTTTATTTAAATTCAAAGACAAGGGCATCTGCAAGGTTTACTACAAGAGATAATGAAAGAAACTAGATTAAAAAGTAATTGAAGTACAAGAATGAAAAGCAGTTAGATTTACATGTTAGATTTACTCTTCTACTTACTGCTGTTCTCCTTCATATAGGTCCACATCTCTCTCTCCTCAGGACTGTGAGCAAATGAGCAGTTTCCATCATACTGACATTTCTTGCCTGAAGCGATATGATTGCACAACTGGAACAGGAATTTTAAAAAATCCTTATGAATATAAAGCAGAATGGATGCTAGTAGAATGTTTAAATTTTTTTCAGTCTTGGATAGTGTTTCCCCTCCCAGTCAAATTTATATAATGTGAAAAATAAAAATGTTTATTTTACAAAAAATCTCATTTATTATAGTTAGAAAAAGAGAACTGCTTGAAGCAAGTACTGTGAGTGCTTTTTGCCTCCTACCACACTACCAGACCCCAGATATGTATAAATTATTTCAGAAATATTTATTTCCACTGATAAGTATGGACTTAAGTAGTAACATGAGATCAGTGCTTTTCCAAGGTTGAACGTTGTAGAAACACTAGGAACATTTTCCTACCAACTCCCATGGGAATTTCTGCAGAACTGATGAAACCAGCCCAATTACAAGTATTTTCCAGTGACTATAATCTATTTTCTTAACCAGAAAGGTTTAGGTTAACATACATCAAACTGCAGAGGCACTTGTTTCTTTGCAGGAAGAGGACGAATGGTCATCCACTTCTTCCGTTCATTAGACATTACCAGCACCACACGGCGATCTTTGCTCCATCTGGAAACCACAAGCATTCAATGAAAGAAAATACTATTAAAAAAAAAATCACAATTTCTGCAAAGAAGCAGAACCAGGAAACGTCAGAGAGTTTATTTTTAAAGCTTTCACCACATATTTAAGATTTAATGAAGTTCTATTGAAACTTGACCAGAACTCTTAGTACAAAAAAACCCCGAAAACCAAAACACAAATACTTAGGTAGCCATCAAAGTGTTTTCTCAGTACCAATTATTAGCATACTACAAAGAGGTAACTCTGTCCTACTTCAGTATGTTTGTTTTTTTTTTTTTATTCCCTGTATGACTCTTTCCTAAGAAGCAACCAAAAGAGGTTTTAAATGGTTGACAAAACAGTAGAATTTTCACTGTTTGATCTTACTTACGGGTGTCTTGCCTTTGCACTACAGTATTTTTTGTTTCTGTCTGGTTCACTAACTTGACCATTTCTCCAGCACTGCCCACAAACAAACTTCATCTTCAAATTAAGTGATCCATATTTCATTTGGTTCCCAAGAATCTTAAGCCAAAAAAAAAACCAACAATAATAAAAGGTATTTTTTATCTGTAAAGAAATCCATACATAATTATTAATTATGCCCTATGGCAGAGATTTCAACACATGTTGGAAAGCAGATATTACACTGCATGCCTTGTAATAGCTCAGCTTGTCATTTCAAACTAGACATTTCTTAACAAATGCATTTTTTAATTGAACTTATTTCTGATTTAAGTATACGTAACCTGAAGTTGTGATAATATCTACAAACTAAACACATAAAAGTGCTACATATTGAAAAGATCATTAATTGCTCTAGAGCAGTTGACTTTGAACTTATATTTACATTTTATGTTCCACCTGAGACAGAATAAGCAAAGCAAAAAAGGAGTTGCACAGCAGCAGAACAGACATTTCAATCTAAGTGAGCAAGCTGAATAAAGTCTACACTGCAAGATGATTTGGAAATCATTAAAAAAGTAATTCCTAAAATAAGCTACATTATATACATACATTAAAAAAAGTATTAGCATCACAGTCACTGCAGAATTAGTTGAATGGAAATATAAAATACCTGTGATCCATGTGCACTAGCTTCCATGTTCTGCCAGTACTTCTTTGATTCTTGAACTATAGTATCATGTGAAATACCTGTAAAGGAAGGGAAACAGTCTTTGAGGACTTATGACTGTTGCAGCCTTACAGACACGCTCAAACTGGAATGCTACTGAAGCTCCAAAGCTTTTATCCCTTTTTGTGTATTGTGTAAGTATTCACACACGTGTGATAGACATGAGATACATTTCCATCACAGATAGGATGTTATGTCCATACACACACACACACTTTGGATGCCCTCACACTTGTGAGGACATCCAAAACAGAAATGTTGTCTGTATCACCCCAATGGAAAGCATACAAGGTTTTTAAATTACAGACTGCACTGAAAGGTGCATCTTTCAGTATTTAAACATAATGTACTGGAGCTCTAATGCCCATGTAATTATAAAATCTACACTATATGTACCACAGAAAACCTCTCCAAAATGCAAGCTGAGAGGCACCAGGGTGCTCCTGCTTGCTTCCTGCACTGCTAATTTCCCAAGTTGCTAATTTCAGAGGGAGTCAAGAAAAGGAAAGAGTGGCAATACAATGAAAAGTAATCATTTTACTAAACATACCTGATTCCTTTTGCATTATCCAGACTTTAAGCTCTACCAGACTGTGAGCATAAAAGCATTTATCCTCTCGTAAGCAGCCATAATGCACCTCATGTCTGCACAGGTCAAGCTGACACCGAACTTGGAAAGGGCGGATTTTGGAATACTTCACCATAGTCTCTCGCAAAATGTGAACAAGGCACCTGTTTTGAAAACAGTCACTTTTAGATATTCTTTAAAATAACCATCTTTCACCACAGCTTGTTCAAATATCCTTTAAACACTTTTTACTTGAAATCAGAGAGCCAGGAAAAGTTCCCAGAAGGAGGTCACATCTAAGCCTCGTTTCTAGGCTGAGTAAACACACTAAACAGCACTGAACAGTACTCTTGGGAATCCAGAGTCCCTTTTCTGCAAGGCATTACTGAATTCAATCCAGCTGGACCACTGGTTTCCAAGAAGGAAAGTAGATCATGCCCACTTTCAAGTACATATCGTGATCTAATTACTGACCCACGTACTTATTCCTTTATAGAGCACCATTTAAGGAAGTGATGCAGAACAGTAACAGCCTAGCTCTTGTAGCAGCACTGCTTCCTCAATACAGGGTACTGGAATACAAACAAAGCAATTCCAATGGTCCCACTTACTTTTACATCATACAAAGACAAAAGTCTCTTAATTCTCCAAAACTTATTTTATACTATTACAACAATAAAAACTTTCTAAACGTTCCAAGAATCATTAAAGACACTCTTCACTTTTTTATCAACTGAGTTCATAAGGACTATGATCTATTTTATGCACCATAATTAAGGTAAAACTGAGTTAAAACTACAGCAAAATAAGCAAAACATATCAAAGAAAGAGCGACTTAAGAGTTCCTGTTTTAATTTAACATTATACACCTATTTACAGCAATACAGCTCAACAGGTATATAAGCTATTAACAACCTGACACTAAATCCCAAAAGATTCAAAGATGAGGGTAGACACCACTAATTTTGACTGACTGATAAAGAAACAGCTCACTTTAATTTAGTTACATTTGTCAAACCTTGCTCTTTAAGTCTGTCTTGTCTATATTGCCAAAGCGTAACAGTCAGCAGGAAAGAGAAGTTGACCAACAGGTAAGAAATCAAAGTCAGTATTAAAAACTGCCCTTGCTTTTAAATTGCAACTTATATAGAGATGGTATTTCAAACATACTTGTTATCTTCAAAGTCATGCATAGCAGGGTGAGAACAAGAAGATGAGTTATCCTTGTTCCTTTTGCTTATTATTCTGGGCTTGTGATCAAAACATTTCTGGAATATAAAAGTAAGTCATTTTACAGTATATATTTTAGACAATTAAAAATATACCTTACCTTAATGATTTTAATAGCTACTTCATTTAGTCTCTAATCTAAAGGTAGCCAAATAATTACTGAAATCTGTTTCAAAAGTTACAAAATAGCCATGCATGAACCAAAGCATTTCTTTCCACATAGCTTAATTATCTATTACCATTTTTACTGTGTTAAGAGAAATAAAGCAGCACCTCACAAAGAAACATAAATAATCCATGGTATTCTTGAAGAAGTTGGGACACAGTCAAGTTGATCTTTCCAGGTCCTCCAAAAAGAGCTTCTCGACTGAAGGCTCCTTTGCGCTCCAGCGTCCACACATCGATCTCCTCTTGGCAATAGGCAAACGTGCAATGGCCTGGGTACCTGCACTCCTCCTCAGCAGCCACATCTCAAAGGACAGCATCGAACAGGGCATGGCTTTTAAACAACTTTTTTTGGAAATGCATCTTAAAACTTCCACTCTATCAGTTTCAAATACTTTTAATAAAGAAGTTACAGAGATCTGTTGTAAATTTGTCACTTAAATCTAACAGAAGCAAAACCTTATACTGAATGACTTGGAGAAAATGTAAAACTCCTCAAAACAGCTAATGGACACCTCCACCAACTCTCCTGTACTAATCTAGAGCAATGATGCTGAGAACCCAGAATACCCTCTGCTTAAACAAAGCTGCTCATTAATCCACAAGTCATCTTGCTTACATCCTAGTTAGAGGTTCATGTTACAAACATCTAACAAAAATGCTTCTTGGTTGCTGTGTTTAACAGTAATCATCCAACACTCAAAAGCAAAATTATTCCTGATGGAGAACAGTACAGAAGTACACTGCCTGTTCTCTAAATAATCGTATTAGTGGTCAAAATATGTCTCTCCTTACAGCCTTTGAAATTATAAACAACCCAGAACTTCCTTCTCCACCTCCCATATGCACAAATAAAAATTCCTTCTATACTTCACTATGGAAAAGCTAAATTGTATTACTCTGAGTGTAGGCATTACCATGTCACCCTCTGTAACACCTACCTTTACATATATGATATGGTCCCACATACTGTGTCTTTGTCGGTCTTGGACGTATTTTTTTCCATGATTTATCTTCAGAGTTTTTTATTCTGCCAATTAAAATATCCTTCTTACATTTATGTTCTAAATTGGGATGGTAAGCATAATCCAGTAATTTAGGACCTGAAACAATCACAGAAAATTGCTTGTATTTGCATAAATTGCATCAAACATGAATATGTCCATACACACACTGGCACAAAAGCCCAAAAGCAAAGTACACAAACACACTGTATACAATTCCTACTTGCACCAGCAGCTCTGAAGAACCAAAAGTCATTAACCACCATGTTGAGTAAAATAGAAAAAAAAACCCAAATACTTACAAAAGGCAGTCTCAGCAAGAAAAAACCCACAAGTTATTTTATATATGGGGAGGGATGCTGTGTTACAACCGTAAGGTTGCTTTGGGTCAGCAAATTGCTGTGTCTTTTCAAATTACAAAGTATCCATTCCAATAAGACTAGTTTACAACTTAAATTGCTTATGTATAGTAAGTCAATGCAAGTGAATTCCAGTGATCAGTAAATGGCTCTCTTAACCTTCAACATTTATTTTATTAGAAGAGGTACTATGAGATAAAATACACTCGGTAAGAAGTTCACACGTGCCAAAAAGATAAATGCCAATCCTAGAACTTTGTGATTTTGGAAACAAAAATACACCTCACTTCAAACTCTGTCTTTGGGCTGGTACTAAATGAAGACATCAGGAAGAGCATCTGAAGATGAGCAATGCTCAGTGAATTTTGCTATTTGTGAGACTGAAAAACAAGAGCATGACCCAGTTTTCTCTGGACAAGAAGATGATGGAACAGTGTCATTTCAAAAGGCAGTAAAAGCAGAAGACACTTAAAGGCTTTGATAGAGATGTAAAGAAACAGAGGAAGTAGATGCATTGACAGAAAAAGTGAAGCTAGGAACATGCTAAGTACTCTCACCAATATGTTATAGCTCCAGCTTTAGCAGAACATGTTCTATGATTTTTCAAACTTCACTTTGTGGATATTTCTAGTAAAGATAATTTTAAACTAGTATAGAAGTTCTTAAGGGTACAATAGTAATCCCCAAAGGTCTCAATAAAATTCTTTATTAGTATATCAATAACAATGATACCTGTAACTTCAAACACAATGCTTATTTATAAGATTAGTTTTAATAGAAGCTATTGCCTTGAGAATATGGCTCTGTTTAACAGCAACAGCTCAGGCCTAACAGATTAGTTATATTAATGACCAATACTGGTTAAACTCCTTTAAGTCAATACAGTGGAGTTAATTATTACTAAGGTTTGGAAGCCTCATGATTATGATTCAGAATTAGTTTGAAAGAACAATAAAACAGATGGGATGTGAAGGTTACCAGGTACTTTGAACTGCAGTTCAATTCCCCATGGCCAATCAGAGAGAGTATTGCAAGTTTTATTTAGTCTTGAGCAAAGGTGTCATTCTTCACAGTACCCTGGGGTTTGGGAGGAAAGCGGATACAGAATGTGAATGACCTTACACACAGGGAAAGCGTGTGGTGATTTGTGCTGGGTTTAGAAGTCAAGAAATCTATTAGGACAAGAAATAAAGAAAAGAGGAAAGAAGATAAAACAGTGGTTGAAATATTTCACCAATCAGAAGATCGTGCTACATCTGCAAAGAACAAGTCAGGATTAACAGGGTTTAGAAGCCAACAGTGTTAAATTATGAACATGAAGATTTTAAATGTATGCTTTTTAATTAAAAAAAAAAAAATCAACCCCATCAAGTCCAATAGCTCCTTACCTTTTTTGACAAAACATAACTGGCAGGCCTGTCTTAGTTCATGTGTGCCTTCCAGTGGGTTCCTTCCCGCCAGTGCTGGAGATACAGGTATATTAGCAGTTGTACTGCTAAAAACATTGGAAAAGTCATTTCTAGCTTGGCCTGCAATTCCCATGTAATTTTCGGACCCAAACAAACTACTAGGACCATTTATCTGTTGAAAGAAAGCATATTTTACTTATACATAGAATTTATTCACCTACAATTCAAATTTTACCTATTGAAATTTTTCTTCAAAGCCACAATATGAACTTCAAACACATGTCTGAGAAGGGACATGGAGATTTTACAAAGGCCACATACACGGCACAAACTAAGCCTAAAACAAGAGCCAACCAGGTACAGGCAGAAGAGCAGCCTTTGTGAGGCTAATTATTTCCCCCTCCTGGCTCCTGAGGATGCAATCCTTCGTGCCACCCTTCCCCACACCATCAATGCCAGCAGCGAGACTGAAAACGCACAGCACGACTGCAGGACAGAGAGCAGACAGGTCCTCAGACACACAGGGGCATCCCCTCTGTTCCTGTACTAGGACAGTTCTTCAGGATGCCTAGTGTTTGGTACTCAGATCATAAGGGATTTTGTATTGGTTATTTTACAATTCAACAGTATTTTTCAGCAAGTTCCTCAAAATGGAATAATGGTTGTGACATCAGTCAAAATTTGCATACATAAAACAACCTCCATAATTTTTTTCTTTTGTTACTGTTCCTGTATGTTCCCACAGCCAGAACCCACTTTTAATGGTAGAAGTGCTATTTTTTAAAAAACGTTTAAAAACTTCAGCTGTAAAAATTCAGATCCATGTAAAGCCTCCAAGGTATTGACATCTGAACTGGTGTGAACAAAAACATGAAAAATACGTACAAACAATGGGGAATTATTGCTGTTAAGTGTTGGTGTTCCATCTCTAGAAGCTGAACTTGCAATGTCTAAAGGAATAAAAAGATATTTTAATTAAATTAGTTCCCCAGAACATCCTGTGCAAAAAATAATTTATCGTTCCTGAGATATATCAGAGGTTTGGGTTTTTTGACAAACACCAGGTTTTTTGTTTGCTACAATAAGTTGTTGGTTTGTTTTTTTTTTTTAAATTATGTAAAAGCCCCTTGTAAACAGCTGGGCTGAAAAGTTATTAGGCAATCATCTTCAAAATACACACCTTGTTACCACTACCACTGGCAGATACTGAAGGTAGATACTGAAGCAACATGAAAATGCTTGTGCAGTACAAAAAGGGTAACAAGATAAACAATATCTGACTATGAAAAAATGAGGAGATTAAAGAGGGGTAAGAGGATTCTTCACTGTTTGATTTTATTTTGTAAATTTGGCTTTGTTTCGAAGGCAGCAGAGTCTGTAAAACGGATAATTAAAGACAAAACTCTATTTTATCTTTTGTAGTTCATTATTTGTATCCTGTTATTTCACATACCTGATTTTACTACATAATTATAGTCTGTGCAGCTTGAATCCAAGCATGTAATACTGGTACCTTTTCAGAGTACACAGTTACATTACCCTTTTAGAATTCTTGTTTATTGCCAAATCATGACAAATGGTTTAAGCTGTAAGAGCAAGTTTGTTTAAAAAAAAAAAGAAGTTTGAGGGAATAGTGTTTCTTCATTAAACTTAATCACCTGAAACAAATTAATTTACATAATAGATACAGAAAAACTACACAGGGGAGATTGGAACATGCTTATGCAGACCCCAAGGAAACAAAAGCTTTATTTATGAATTCCTGTATACAACCAACACTCAGAAACTATTAGCACAGCTCAAATGTTATGTGTTAAATATAACTAATAGCTGTGGAAACTACTTTGTTATAAAGGAAAGCCACTTGGCTCCTGTACAACAGTCATCATCATAAACAGTTACATATTAAGACTAATTTCTTACCTCTTTTTGGGTCACTGATTGAAAAAGTGCTTAATGGTGAACAAAAGTTTTCTATTGAAGAAGCCAAAGGCTGTGAAAAGATTTCTGAAAGAGAAGCTGAAGGAACAAATCCTGCAGTAAATGGCAGTGTCCCCAACAAAGAGGCAGAGAAAGGTACACTAGGAGCTACACTCCCTGCAGGAGTAGGTCCTCTGGCTCCTGTAGTTTGCTGGGGGGAAAAAATAAATTTAAAAAGAATTTTCAGACCAAGCAAGAAAGGCCTCAAAAACATCATCTGCCACAGTATTTCTTTTAGTCAAGTTTCTGTGAAGTTTTTATAAACCTACTGAAAAACATCAATGACAGGTACACCACAGTCCTGCACAGAGCTGCAGTAACAAAATCCTAAACAATGCCTCAGGTGCAAGGCATTATTCACTGATCAAACACTTTAAAGTTTCAGCTACCAGACATTTACTAAGTTAGTAAGAGATCTGGATTTTTTTATCCATCAGATCATAGCTGAATTTCCAAATTATGTAAAAAACATAGACACCAGGGAAGAGCAGGAAGAGTCAGATATCAACAGTATTTGTTTATAAATAGGGACACAATTCAAACTGTAGTACAGCAAAAGAGGTATGAGTTGGCTTTGAGGTAAATCCTCAGATCCCATCAAATAACACATTCTGCAAAGGCCAGGTCACATTCCTTCCTCCCATGAAAAGTAACATATTCTTCTGTACACTTTTCTTAAGGACATACCAAGGGGGACTTTCCCCCTCCCTTCTTCCTGCTGTCCCAAGGAGCTCCCTCCCTGTCTGGGTGTTGAGTGAGTAGGTCTGCACAGAGTCTGCCCCATGGGAAACTCCATGTTCCCCCAGTTCTCAGTCTGCAGTTCACTCAGAGGAGCTGTACAGCTCGTTCAATTCTACTCCATGAGGCTGCAGTTGCTCTTGCAAGACTGCATTTCCTCCTGGCTTTCACTATGGCAAACATCCTAGGATCTCTTAAAAATAATTACTTTCTCTATTTCTGAGATATTTTCTAAAAGATGAAGTGCATAAAATAGAAAATTAGAAACTCAAGCATTTTTGATTTAAAGATTTGCAACTGTAAATCAGAGCTGAATGAGGAATTAAAATCACAACTAACTGAAGAACTGCATGTGCCACAGCCTCATTTAACACTGCAATACTAATGGATACAAACAAATACTCCAAATGACTGGCAGGGCCAGAGCAGGGAGTCAGTAACCTTGGTAGTAAGTTCAGACATCTCTGCTCAGCAATGAGAGCTCTCATTTGACTAACAACTGTGGAACTCAGGAGGCTTCACAGTCTGCTCTAGGTCTGGCATAATGGTGTAAATAGGAACACTTTATAGAACTAAATTTCTCTAATATCTCTTCTGAAAATACAAAAAGTCAGACTCCCAGTGGTCTATTTCTGTTCAGCCAGGTGGTGGATCTGGACAAAGTTCTGATTGCAGAGATACCAGTGAGCATCCTACAAGGCCACAGCCCAAGTACTATTCTGCTGCAAAGCTTTTTGCTTATGTTTAACTATAGTTTCTACAGCTAGAGGGTGAGCATTCCAACACACTGCTCATATTCTAAGATGGTTTATTTGCACAAAAAAAACTCCCAATAAATCACACTAGCCCAGTACTTTGTGTAAGTAGCATTGGTAGCAGCACAACAGTATTTGTGAAGGAGAAGTAGTCCTGCTATCTTTCCAGCCACATTTCCAAGAATCTGAACCTGAAAAAAAAATCAACCTGACTATGCCCAAGACAGCTCAACATAACTAGGAAAGGTAACACAAACTTCACCCAATAAAAATATGAAATCCCACTTCATAAAGAGAGTCTTTCAAGAGAGAAAACAGAAAAAAAAGTCTTACCATTACACTTTCATCTGGCTCAGGCACAGAATCAAGTAACTCATCAAGTTCTTCTCCAATAATTATATCTCCATCTCCACAATCTAAACATGCTTCTGGCATAGAGAAAGAAACATTCCCTCCATTTGCCAACACTGTAGAAGGCAAAGGAACCTTTTCCATCTGAAGAGGCATAACAGTAGGTGAAGGTGGTACAGGTACTGGTGACACTTTAGACACTTCAGGAACAAAGTTGGATGAAGAAGCAGCAGAAACCATCTCTTGTTTCTGGTCAGATAAATCTGAAATAGTAAGATGGGAATGACTGGAACCTTTGTTCAAAGATGTGAAAAGTTCTTGCATAACTCTTACCCTGGCAACGTGGAGGGTGAGAGAGGGAAGAAATGTGAAGGATATTTAAGCAAAACCACAGTAAATGTTTTCAGCTTCCATCAGCTTCCAAATTATGTGTATCTTCATCTCAATGTTTATTTATTACTCAAGCTAAAACAGACAGAAAAAGTTACAGACCTGACACTTTACTAAATCTTTGGCATACTCTCCCCTCCCTATTTTTTCAAGCTGAAGAGGACAGTATGGAGACAATCACTACAGGAGCAATTACAATCGTATCAGGTTGAGGAGACCAAAGGAAAATCTGCTCAGCCACTTAAATATCCAGTTTTAGAGATAAACAGATCAGACTTTTACCCCAGTACTTTCAAATGACCAGATGAATTTTCTTCCAAATGTTCCTAATACAATGAGATATGTATGGCATATCTAGCTCCCTAGCATTAGTAATGTAACACAAGACTCACCTAACTCAATATCTTCTACAGAAGAATTCTGTAAATGAGAAAAAAATACCTCTCAGCCACAAGAGCCATTAAAATTTTTCAAATACATATTTACAGACAAAATGTAAGCCCTCTCAAATTTAGGTTTTATGAAATCTCAAATTTACAAAGTCTAATGTAATTTAAAGATTAAATATTTTTTTAGATAAAGCATCCATTTGCAGACTGAATTCCACTCATGGTATCACTAAAAATTTGCAACCAACCAACCAAAGTGAGAGTGACACTTCAGGGAACGAAAGAGTCTTAATGGTATCTTAAATGAACTGTTCCTACATTTCCTCATTCCTTTACAGCTAAATTGTCTATATTCCTGTGAAAGAGGTCTGTAAGATAAAGATGAACTCCACTAGTGCTATTCAGACACATTACAAAGAGCAAGATAAATGCAAGTTTAGCTGCTAATGAAGATCAAATTTGGACAAATGCATATAAGTAAAAGGGTTTTTATCCCAGCACCCTTCATTTTGATAATTGCCAACTAAATAAAATAAAAAATAAACCCATTAACAGCACTCTTGCCTCAGGACATGAAAATAAATATATGCATTGCACTGGATTTCATCTTTCAGCTAACATTTATTCAACAAAGATAACTTGAATAATAATCTTATGTCCTAGTCTGCCATATGTATACAGCAAACCTGAACATAACAGAACCCAAAAGTCCCAAATAACAGCCCTAATATAAAATGTCCATTGCACCACTGTCCCTTTATCATCATGAAATTCTGAAACAATTATTCCCTATAGTTTACAGTCAGCTTGCACTTGGAACATGTAAAACCTTACCTGAGTTGATACATCACTAGAAACTGAATTTGAGGAGGGTGGCTACAAAGAAAAGATACTTTCATTAAATATAAATTTGATATCAAAAGAGGGAAATCTTAACATAAAATGTTAAAATAAAATCTTACCTTTGCTCTAACATATGCTTTCCTTATTTTTAACCCTAGTTTTTGAGCTAGTTCTTGGGTAAGTTTAATCACACTTTCATCCTAGAAGACATAAATAAAATTTCATCATTTACATGTACTGTCATCAAGCAAAGACATCTGTTTATATCTCAATCTGTATTCTGCAAGGTCCCTACATGCAGGATGTCTCAAAATGCAGCTTTATTCTTTCACAAACACAGAACTGAAACCTATATGTGAAAATACAGCTACCCTCAAGCAAAAAACCATGTTGACAGAAAATGGACAGTATCCTCCTTCTCCTTTTACCTGCATTTAAAATAACACAAAGGCTTTCCAAAACCAGAGAAATTCAAAGAAGTGTTTTGTTGGGGGTTTTTTGTTTGTTATTTTCTTTGTGGGTGGGTGTTTTTTCTTTGTTTATTTGAGGAGGGCATTTGTTCTTTAAGGGGATGGGGATTTATTTTGTTGTTTTTCTTTTACACGAATTGAGGGCCATATTCCTGATTACCATATGAGCTACTACATGACACTGATGAATATTTAATAAGCACTCTGTATTTCAGGAGGCATTGCATCATACCACTAGAATTAAAAATGTAATTGTATTTCCCTCTGTCCTACAGTTATAATTACCTATTTAAATTATTTTAAGATTTAGTATTCAGATCACGTCCTACAGCTAGAAAAAGCTATTTATAAAACTTACATAAAGGCACATTAACCTTAAGCAAAAACATTCGGATCTGGAGGTGCAGAGTGAGGATCCAAAGTCCAAAGTTACACATTCAGATGAACCTGTTTATGTCTTTGGAAACACAACTGAAACCCTCTCTCTATCAAGAGGCAAACCTATGCCCAACATTTTGTCTAGTGTCTCACTGGTTTTGATGCAGCAAGGTGAATATGAAGCAAGTCAGTATTTTATCCTGTGATCAATCTATTTTGAGCAAAGCATGTAAAGATTCCATCAGCATGTAAGTTCAAATCAGGAATGCATTTCTGAAGTGAAATATCTTCATCATCCTCACTCACAGCATTTTAGTTTGCATTATGAAGGGTCCCAGAGCACCAAGTTGGGTTTGGATATAACTGAAGGCCTGCAGGAATGCATTTGATGCACTCCAGCTCCTAAAAAACCCAAACAAATAAAAAACCACAACCCAACCACACAAACAATCACGGAAAGCAGATCCTCAGGACCAGCATTTCAGTCTACAGATCATCTCCTACACCACACAGTGCCTGCTAACACACACAGAGCCCAAGATTCAGGGTGCACAGCAAGTGATTCCCAGCCAGAACAATGCACTGTAGCAGTGTTACTGAACACTTGGAAAGCTAAAATGCAGTTATCAAAAGAATAAATGTACATTATAATTACAGTGGGGTTCTCTTCATATAATAGAGAATTTTAAACAATTAATTAAGTGGATCTAGTGCTTATTGCAAACATTCATGGCATTTGACCCCTGCTGCATTTCTTCTGCTTAAAGGTAACAAAAAACTGAGCCTAGGGACTGTAATCTCTGCCCTCAGTCTGCACTTCCACAAGAAAAATAATGCTTAGAGGAATAAAAAATATTTTATTGGATTAAAAAACCCCAAACTGAAAGAAACAAGCTTGGTCTTGAAATAAGTGTATGTTTCAAAACTTTAAAAATAATCACCAATGTACAATTTACCCACCTGTGGCACAGCAAGAGAACATTTTGCTACAGCATCATAAGCCTTCTTATAGCTTCCCAGTTCATTCAAAGCTTTTGCTTTGCGATAGAGAGCTCTGAAATTGTTTTCATTCAATCTTAATGCTATCTCACAGTCTTCTAGAACTTTTTCATGCAATCCCTAGGAGGAGAAAAAAGAAAAAAGCCACTAATCTATTCTATTATCATGGAAATAGTGAATTTGAGCTGTATTGGACAAAGGTATTGAAACACTATCAAACACTCATCAAGGCCACTGCACAATGCATTTGTAAGTTTTGCTAAGTCACCAAATTAGCAACTAAAAACAAGCAGTGCCATCATTATGTAACATCCAGTAACAGTCACAAAGAAAATTTAGCTCTTTCACCAGAGCCATCTTGTTCCATGGAGAAAGCAGCCAACTCAGTGCAGTCAGCAGTGTAAATGGATAAAAATACTATTCCATGCAATTCTAAGGCCAGTATGACTCTTTTATGTTAATTCTAGTATTAGTAACTAAAATACCTCAGTTATACATGTAAAAAGCTTTTAAAGAACGTGCCAAAGCGATGATATGAAACGTGTCAATCTTCAAACTGCCATCAAGAGCTTTTCACTCACTAGACTTTGCGTCTTCACACCCTGTTTGCATCCTGCTCTGGAGAAATCCTAGTTTCAACAGAAGCTTACCATATTTGAAAAACACGCGATCCTGTTCACATGCAGCTTCTCTAAAACATCATCAGAAACATGGATTTCTTCTGAATTAGCATAATCAGCTATGTTTATAGCTTCTGTATAATGACTCAGTGATCCTCTCCAATCACCTTCTCGATACACATCATTTCCTTCATGAAAAAGATTCCTAACGAGATCTCGTATAAATAACTGCAACAAAGAAAAGAAAAACTCATCAACAGCAGTTGCTTGTTTATCTTCCATACTTCCAAGGAAAATTTCAAATAGAAAAATTGTACTTATAACTCCATGGAATCGGAGTGAAATGCAAAACTTTTGTCTACATTAGTGGTTTTCTTCTGACATTTTTCCATGACAATCTCAAAGATCTATGTGTGTATACACACACACACACACACATACATATATATATATATATATATATATGTCCCACATATTCTTTCAGCAAGCAGCAGCCATAGCAACTGACAAAGCAGGAAGACACAAAAGCTGCTTTGCAAAAAGGGTTTTTTTATCAAAATGTGAATGGCAGCAGTTTTATCTAATACGTTCTCAAATCCAATGAAATCACCTACTACTGGAAAAAGAACTAAAAAGACAAGTCTGAACATACAAGCCAAAATTATGCAAAATCATAACACATACAGAAATAAAATATGTTCTGAAGGTTTCAGTGACTGAAGTCCTTTTATTTTATTTTTGCTGTGCTACTCTGAGCTTTACTCAGAATAGCACACTGTTTTATTCAATTAATGCCCCAAATTCATCCACAATACCAGTAGAGAAGGACTTTATCTCTGTATGAGTAAATTCTGGACACCCAAATATCTGAATACCTGTACCATTATGTTAGTAGCTGTCCAGTTCCAATTTTGAGACTTTTTAAATTACCATTCATGAACTATTATATCATCACCTAAACGATGACTAAAACCAAGATTAACTAGAATAATATAGGTCCATTTGAAGACCCTTCTGGAAATCAAAAAGTAATTTAATTACCTCATATTGTTCTTGCGTCCCTGGATAGGGCAAAGTGGATCTAGAAAAAAATTACAAGCTTCACTTATTATACATATTGCTTAAAAGACAATCACACTGAGGAATGCTGGTTCTTAGTAAAAGCAGCCTTGCTTCTGCAACAGGCAAATCTCTGAATATTGCCCATAGCCTGCACTGAACAAGAAAAAGTGCTGTAGATGAGTCTTGATTAAAAAACTGGGCTTTTTTATTATTAATGGTTCACTTTCTTTTGAAGTTACATGGTCAGTCTGAACTCTGCTGTTCAAAATGTAATAAGGTTTTGAATGCTTTGAGAGTTTTAGACATCACTGTTCTTTGTTTAAAAGCAATTTCCTTCCCTTCCTCCCCTGTGCAGATCCATGTTATAAAGAAGGAGAACTACAATCTTCAAGTACTGTAAAATGACAAATTATCTGTCAAGAACCCAACATCAATTTTAATTAAGTCATACCAATGACATAACAGGAATTTAAAGAGTTCTTTCGTATGACATGCAACAGAGATTTTCTCTAGGACAGAAAAGATGTCTTTGCTTGTACATTTTCAGGAAGAAAAGCAGGAATCCTTTCCTTCTGCATACAGGTTAACTGAGATTCTTTTTTTAATCAGTTTTTAAACGGTCAGGGTTTTGGGGGGGAGGAAGGTTTTGTTGTTGGGTTTTATTGCTGGTTGGTTGATTGATTTTTTTGTTTGTGAACTAGTACGAAATTTCAAAATTATTTTAAGATAGCCAGGATCTTCAAGAGAATTTGGCATTAATCCAAATGAAAATTAAATACTAAGATGATTTCTCAATAGCTTAAATTTTAGCTACACAGGCTTAAAACATTTAGGTAGTGAGCAAACCCATCCCTTTCAGCAGCAACCTAGTTTTAGGTGTAATTATTCTTAAGGTGGATTACCAGGCTAGCAACGTTTTCTACCCACAAAAAAAAGATTAAACACTACTTTTTCTCAAAGGCAGGAAAGGAATAACATCTCACATTCAATTTGCTCTGTTTAGGAACAAAGAGAAGTCCTGTCTTTTCTTTAAAGCTGCTCCCTGTTTAACATGTAAGTGCTAGCAAATATTCTGAGGAGAAACATGAAAAGCCTTTCCCAGAGCCATCCATATCATAGAACTATATATAAACATGCAAATGAACATACAAGAATAAAAACCACAAAATCATACTCTATAAACTGGAGTCCTTTCTTAATGTCCTGTTGTCTAGTGCTTCTCTCTTCCGAGACATTGGACATGTTATCCTGAACATCCACTTTTCGGATATGCCACTCCTCAAAAAGGAAGAGAGATAAATGGCTGTTACAACACATTGCAGTGTGCATTTGGCCCAGAAGGATCCACTCTCACATCAACACTAAGTCCATTGTACAAAGATGATTGGCACCAAGCTTCAGAGAGCACTGCACAAATCCTGACACAGCTGAAGCCCCCACGGCGACAGAGGGAGAAGCCCCAGGTCACAGCCAACATCCCCCCCATCAGTGCCCAGTTACACAATATTTCTGCAGAGAACCTTTCTTCCAGTTTCTAATTTGTCTTTGGTTTCCACTCACTTCCTCCAGAGGATGCAGAGTCTTGACAGTGTAAGTGCACCAAGCTACAAGCCCAGCTTTTCAGGGATTACTGCTAACCTGAGCTCAAGTTCCACACTGTCCCCTTGTAAGAGCTTTACACTTCTTTTATTTGCTTGTTGAAGTGGAAATAAACTTAAGATCTGGTATATTTATTAATAAAAACCAAACTGATGAGAAAGCTACCATGAAGTCCAGTTCTACAGCATCTCTTCATCCCCCAAGCACTAAGATGAAATTACAAGCAAACACTGCTGTTTTATTAATATCTACCCATCAGCCAAGGTGAAAACCTTGGACACTTTACCAGTAGCAAAGACTATGTCCAAAAAACTGAATTACTTCAATGTAATTCCACATCATCAGCTCGACATTTCAATTAAATTTGTCTCAATCAGTAATGTTTCCTTTTTTAGTTTGTGCCTTTAATTGCCTGGATTTACAAATGCTCGAATTAAACAAGCTAAAATGATCTGCATAACCTTCAATATAAGGCTGTTTGAAGTATGCTGTCACAACTGTGTAAGCTTATGCCCAATTGTGATGTAAGAATACAACTTATTTTTCCAAAAAAATGACCAGTAGGACAAAGTTTTATTCTGAAAATACTCAACTTCAGAAAAAGGCTTTTAGCTAGAGGAACTGCATATGTTTTGTGAAGAAACTTACTTTTTGTAGGAATTTATAGTTTAAAAAATTGAACTACATGCAGTATATTTCTGTTAGTCTTGAAACTAAGTTTAAAAAAGTCAGTATTTTGTGCCAGGTTGCTATTTCACATCAATGGCAGAAGAATGCAAACAAAATAAAATGAAAAACAGACTAAGCCCCAGCAAACTCCAAAAAATCCCAACTGAGGACAAAAACACGCTGCAGAAGATACCCTACTTTCTCTGAATTATTTGGAATAAGGAAACAAACTGAAGAATTTTCAGCTCTAATAATGTTTACAAACCTTTTCAAAGCCCCTTAAATGAATGTATGAAGTCTAGACTACTTCAAGTCATTACATGTTAGTCCTATTGTAATACATTCCTAAAATGAGCATAAAAATTAGTAATTTTCTTACGGTCACTAAACAAATTATTGGAAGCACTCCAAGGTCCCCATTTAACCTCACTTCCCACTGTGACTCAGTAAGAGCAAGCTTTACAAAAAACATAAAAATAAAACTCAGTCTTTAGATAAATATCAGGGACAGCTGTGATAGTTCACTAACAGGAATTTTTCAGCTCTTGCTTGCTTGGGTATATAAATAGCCCTCAGTAATCTACTTTCCAGAGAGGAACTAACTGTTTTTCATGTCATTTTATGCATCACTTTTTCTTCCATAAGTTAATAATACATACTATGCTTTTGCTATATGATGAAGGTTTTAATAAATAACATCCACGTATCCACAAAGAAATCAAAATGTAAATGCCTAAAGGACATTTTATTTGGCATCTGAATAGTTTTTATTTACTCACTCATGGATTAGGTTTTAGAATTCAAACAAAGTCTTGTAAGAATAAGAAATTCTCACACTAACAAAAGAAAGTAGGAATAGTGGCATGTTTTCCCTCAGAAGTAAGCTTTGAAAAACACATTTTAGTCCTGTGAATTAACAGCTGACAATGTAATACCTTGCCACACAAGAGTCTTGCATGTCACAGTCTGGGCAAAGTTAACATCAGCTTTACTTATTTTAAGAAATCCCAGTATTCCAACCCAACTTGCAATGACACAAGAAAAGTCCAACACAGTAACACCTGCATTTATTTATCACCTCTAACATAACATTAAAGAATGAGATATTGAACTTGAGGATGTGCAGATCCAATTTCTCCACAACAATAAAGTTAATGGAAATGTTACAAACTGGCATTGCATACATAAGAATAACTAGCAAATGATGAACATATGTGAGTGCTGAAATTTATTATTCAAAGCAGCTTTCTATTTTTTTTCCTACTCATTTCCATCCCCAAGACATTCACACAAGAATTATCGTTTCTTAGAATACTTTGACAATCAAATTGACCCAATATTTGATGATTTTGCAGAGTATTTAAAACTATTTCAGATAGCACCTGCATTTTCCTTATATCCTCTGAAGCAACCAGAAACACGTTCAGACTCAGTTATATAGAAGGCAAATAACAATCATGTCTTGCCTTTTCATGTCACCCATCCACTTTCTAAGATGAAACCCCCACCTATGTAGCAACAGCCCTTCTCCATTTCCAGCGACAGAATTTAAAGAAAAATAAACTTATTCACATACATACATTTAAAAAGGAGCCGAAAAATAAAAGCAGACTAATGTATCACTAATTATCATCACAGGCAGAACTAATTGTTGCATTAAATGCAGTATTTCTACAACTGCTGCTATGAGACCAATACAAGCTTGATTTACTAAATGTAGTAAAGGAAAAAAGAAAAGCTGCCTAGACATTTTAAAGAACAATTTCTCCTGTTTTCTCTTCATCACAGGCTTTAACTCATCCTGTTTCTCAGAAGCAGAAGCCAAGTGACAGAAAGGACTCTGCCAGGAGCCAGTGACACCTTTTGTGACAGATGCTGGCCCACCCAGACCAACAGGAGGTAGGAAGGACAAGAGCCTGTGCCAGTGCAGGCAGGCAGGAACACCTCCACTTCTCTCTTACACAAAGTCACTTCTGGCCCTTACTGGTTATTTGCCTTCCTCCCAGCACATGGCAAGATGGTTTTTTTCTTTTCTGTATTTTAGCACTTCTAAGGTGCTCAAGATACTTTTTAAAGGACATTGCCATTATCTAGCATATACCAGGTGCCATATTCAGGCAAAAGGGCTTTCAGTACAATTACCAGACTATACTTGCCAAGCAAATCTCTGGAACACAAGTGAATGAATTCAAACAGGATGCAGAAATTGAGTTTTTCTGCAGGAAGCACATAGGCCTTGGCTATTGTAAAAAGGAAGGTCCCACTGTGTAAAACTATAGAGAGTTGAGCCTTTCCATCTCTAAACTGCAGGACCAGAGAGCAATTATGTACGGTTTGCCATGCACACAAGTTCCCCCAGTTGAAAATTCAGTCCCACAGGACAGGGAACTGGGAAGGACTGATCCTTTCTCCTACTGCACAGAGTTTTGCACATTGCTTCTTTGGAGATGAATGGAGAATGCTGTGAAAATGCATAACATCATTTGGGGACCAGAACTACTCCTCCTGGGAATTAAATTACCTTCAGCTGACCAAATAATTCTGTTATTGTTTGTTGTAGATATTTATGGCTCTGGCTATTATAAATACTTCAAGTAAGTATTCCCTGCACCTTCAGGCCTAAATGCTGAAAACAACTCAAGTCAGTGATCCTTGCTGCACTTCTCTCTCCACAGAACTAAAACTTACAAAGCAAGGATAGTGTATAGATAGATGTGTTCTTTTAATTACAGGAGCACATCCTCCTGCCACGTATCACTGAGTTCACTATTAACACATTTACTGGGTGACAGGAATCTCAAATTAGATTTCTGTGCAGTACAAAACACATCGAAAATGTTATCATTAGTGCAGTTGATAGATCTCTACCAGCCTCAGTGGTTCAGCTGAATTAGCAAATAAAATCATGCCAAGTGAAGAGACCCCTTCTGTATTCCAGCATCAGCCTTCTCCCCCTCAATTCTGACAGAAATTAACCCATCATCTACAGCATCATATGTCAAAACTTTGGTCAGAATCTGTGAAACCAGAAGCCTGTGTATAAAACACCACAAACAGTTCACCCTTTTTTCCATATAGGAAAACTACTCTAGAGGAGAGCAGTTACACCCCAGAATAAAGGGAATACTGCAAAGAGCAAGACTAAAACAGAACAGCAGGAGTGAAGAAATTACTAAGAGGCAGGCAATATAAATCCCTCTCACCTACTAGAAGCAAAAGCCTATCTCTGCTGCTACCTCCTGCACCACTGACAGCAGCAACAAGCACAATACATTCAGGCATTTGGATCCAAGAGCTACATCCGTGTAATTCCCACCCCAGGGGCACAGGAAAGCAGAACTCTGCCTCGACAGAGCCAAGTGAGCAGTGGCACACATGCAGCTACACCCAAATCGCTTCCTCAAGAGATGCCACCCACACAAACCCTCTGCTACCCCCAGCTCCAGCCCAGCCTAGGATCCAGCTGGACATGGAGCATGTGCCACCACAGAATAAGCCCTGTCAGAAAACAGACTTGTCAAAGCCGTTTTATTGCTCATCCCAACCACCTGACAGATTAAAAGCATAATTACAGATAATAAACTACAGTGCAAACTAAAGCATGCCTTACAGAGATTGTAAACTGCTCATCAGACTTGGACTGGCATCAAAACAAGGAAGGGAAAATAGAACCCTTAATACCAAATCTGTACAAAACAAATGTGCTCCTCAGACAGCAAAAGCACAAAAGATTTCATGTTCATGTTCACGCATCACTGAGCTGTTATATGAGACATTTCAAACATGCAAGATGCTGGGGAAAAAACAGGAAACACATTACACAACACACATTTCAACAGTCCCGAGTTAACTTCTCTGCCTAACCTAGTACTTCTGGCCACAATCACAGAATTCTGGTATGTCAGCTCAAAAAACCACCTAACACAGACATAATGCAGTTCCACCTTTTATTTCTAAAAAGTGAACTTGACTGCAGTCAAAACAAAGTATCTGAATAAAAGTAAACAGAACATATAGCACTAATTTTAGACCTATTAATATGCCACTCTTTACTTACTTTCGGTACTTAGTTGCATCTCCTCCCACTTCTTCCCTATCCACAAAATAATAAGATAGTTTTCAAGATTTGTTTTCTATTTTCATGGCTTTGCTACATTTTTTCAAAATCCATGTAAGAAACGGGAGAGGACAAAAACGCTTTGTGAAGCCATTTCATTTCCCCAGGAAACTAAAAAGCAGGGCTGGAAGACTTCGGTTTACAGTTCTGTCAGATATTTCAGTAAAGAACAGATCCAAAAACCTAACTGAAGGAGGAGCATCTTACCAATAAATCCAGATTTATCAACAGGATTTACGCCAAGATAAACTCTGATACTCGATTTTGGTGACTACAATATTTAAGTTTCGCTGCTGGTTTTGGTTCTGGGGTTGGTTTGGGGTTTCTTTCCCACTTCCTGTAAGGCAGTTCTGACTCTCGGTAACAAAACAGTTCCAGCGCTGCCTGCGGAGCCGCCCGGGCACACGGAAGGAGCGGGGCACGGACACCTGCCGTGGGCTGGGGACCGGCGGAGTCACGGCGCACCTGTCAGCGCGGAAAGCCCGCAGCTCGCCCGGGGGAACGCGGGCACAGCACGGCCCCGGCCCGGCCGCTGGCAGCGCTCCCCGCCGCTGTTTGCTCCAGGCCCGGCGCAACAGGAGCGCTCGTACCCCGCCGGTGGGGCTGCCCCGGCCCCGCCGCCTTTGTTCGCGCCGAGCGGCTCCGGCAGCCCGGAGAGCCCTCGGGNACACCGAGAGCGGCGGCAGCGCCTCCTCCGCGCCGCCCGCGCAGCGCCGCCGTCCCCGCGCGCCCCCTGCTGCCGGGAGGCCGCGGGCACAGCCCGGGGGCGGCCTCAGCCGAGCGCAAGCAGCGCGNTTTGCTCCAGGCCCGGCGCAACAGGAGCGCTCGTACCCCGCCGGTGGGGCTGCCCCGGCCCCGCCGCCTTTGTTCGCGCCGAGCGGCTCCGGCAGCCCGGAGAGCCCTCGGGGGGCCCGGCCCGGCCGCGGCTCCGGCGGCACCGACAGCGGCCGCGGCCGAGAGGACACACGACCCCCGCGGGAGGGGCGCGGGGATCCCGCGGCTCCACCTCGGCGGGGAGCGGCGGCCCCGCGGCGTGGGAAGGGACGGGCGGGACCGGCTCTCCGCGCCCGGAGCGGGGCGGAACGGCGACGGGCCGGCCGCGTCCGGGCACTCCTTCCCCGGGCGGA
>VWZP01006690.1:367688-503417 GCA_013396995.1 Dicaeum eximium | reverse complement strand
CGATTGTTTTGGGAACCGGTGCTCCTGATTGGGGGCGCCTGGGAAGCCCTTGGCTGCTGATTGGTTGGCTGCCTGCGGCCCCGCCCCCGCGCGCTTTTCCCTTCAGCGGGCCGGAGCCCGCCCCGGCCGGTCTGTGGCCGTGTGCGGGCGGTGCCGTGTGACCGGCTGTGCAGACACCGGTACGACCGAGCCCGGCGCCGCCGGAACCTGGAGCCGCTGCGGCCCTTTAAGGCTCCGGTTGGTTATCCCGGAAGCCGCCTGACGTGAGCAGCTCGCGGGATTCCTTCCGCGCAGTGACGTCACTGCTGGCCGAGGGGGCGCTGCGCGTGCGCCTCGCGCCGTGCGCGCTCCCGCTGCCCTGAGGGGAGTGAGGCGGCGGGGCCGCGCTCGGCCCAGAGGAGCGAGTGGGAGCCCCGGGGCTCGCTGTGACCTGGGGTTTGTCGTGTCGGAACGCCCAGAATGAAAATGCATGCAAGTTATGGTCTTTGTGGTATTTTATTTGTTCTCTCATGTGCGTACCGTGCATTGAAAACCCTGACCCACTGCATCACTGAAACAGCTTTTCCTTTTTAAATGCTAATGAAATGATGCATTATAATTTCAAGCACTTACCAGTCAAATTATGGGTTTGAGCCATGAAAATAGGATGACTTTTACTTTAGCAGAAAACTACATCAGTCTGGTTTTTTTAATCCATGCAAGAAAAAAAATATCCTACAGCAGACAACACTTACCTGTGTATGAATGAAGAGGTTGTGGTGTTTTTTTTTTTACTTTTTTGCTTATTCTTTCTTAACCATCTATATATTATAACTTGGTTACCCTCAGACTTGAACTGAGCAGTGTATCAGTACCTCCCAACTACACGAATGGGATGATGCAGAGCTGTGTTTGTGAGTTGTCAGTCTACCAACCCTTGAAGTTGAGTTTTTTACATTCCTTTCTTGCTGATTTCTGCTGTCTCTGGGAGATTGTGGGGGGGGGGAGCCGAGTATCTATTCAACAATCAGGGCAAGTTAAACTGTAACTTTTGTCATATGAGCCTCATGTTGCTGATGAACCTTTCGTTTCCTTGAGAAATATTTAGCATGGTTAAATTTAGGATTTCTTGCGTGTTAAATTTTTGTCGGAATTGGTGGAAGGCGGTGAAACACCTGTAAGTTTTTTTTACAACAGATAATATCTGGGTTTGATTTCAGTGTCTCGATCGTGATTCCCCCGTTACCAGGCTCTCCGTGCCGCCTCGCCGTGGCTTATCCCGCTCCATCCGAGGGGAATTTCGGTGCCAGCAGAGGGAGCGAGTCCCTGCCGGGCGTGCTGACCCGGCCCACCGCAGGTGAGGAGCAGCGATTCCTCTGCGCTGGAAGGGGCAGCGTTCAAAGGGATTGCTTTAATTAAAAAAAAAGAAAAAAGTCAAGCCGTTTCAGCGCGGTGTTTGAGCACACACAAAGCACACATACTGAACGGGGCTAAGCTGGAATGTGAATGATGTGAATGCCAGCCGCCATCAGGAGCATTAGCTTCAGGCCTCGGGATGGCCTCAGAGGAGAGTCATGAGTAAAATATGTTGCATTGTGACAAAGTCATGGATGACTGCTCTAATGAGGATGTGAGCAGAAAAAACACAAAACCATTTTTTCAAATGGGTGACCGGTTAGAGATCTTCTGTTAGCCAGAAATAAAAAGGGTGTGGGGTGCTGCCAGTCTCTGTGTTTAACCTTCTCTAGAATGTGGTAACAGTTATAATGGGCAGGTGGGAGATGGATCCAGGTTTTTTTCGCCAGCCAGCGTTACTCCCTGAGGTATCTAAGTTACTCAAACCTCTCAGTATGTTTGGCAATAAATCAAACTGCACCATCTCACTTTGGCAGGGGGAGGATGAGAGACAGAATCATTTGGCTGTGGGTGGTGTTACAGCTCAGACTGTCTCCTGATGGTGACACGCACACTTGGACAGGAAGAGTGGCAAAACTCAAGCCATTCCTGAAAATGTCTCTGCAGCAAACACCCAAACCCTCTCTTCAAGCACACTGTTCTGAAAATGCAGTAGTTAATATTTTAATCATTACAATCAAAGTGCCCAGCTTAGATAGCCTTCCTAAGCAGTAGTTGTCCAAAGTATGTAAAGATTTGCAAATAACGCTTTTTGCTGAACTACAAAATTCAAGATTCATTTGCAGAGCCACACACAGAACTATGAAAATGTAGTTTAAAAACGAAGTGGAAGATTCTGTATTAATTCAAACAAGAAATACTAAAGAGTAGATAAATTTGAGAGGCTGATACAAATAAAAGTTCTGTTCTGCAGTTTTTCACCTTACTGAGCCTTGACACAGCATACTCTGAAGATCTGTAAATCTTTTAAGGTGCTTTACTATTTGCTTAAGAGAGTCATACATTTGTAAAATTTCTTACAATTGGAGAATTCTATCAGTGTGGACAAAAAGGCTGTATTTTAATAGAAATCATATATACATTGCTTCAATTCTTGATTTACAATAACTTATTTATCCTAGCTATTACAGGTAATGAGCAGTCAGAAGTTCAGATAGGTCTGTGAGCAGTTCTCACTTCATAGCCAGTGAGATAAGGACCCTTTCTGAAAGTGAAAGATAAATACATAATGGAGTTTTTAGTTTGTCAACTCTTCTTTCAGAGACACTTCTCATTTTGTTAATATTATGTTAGTCTTTCAGTTTCTCTAAAAAAAAAATACTAGAACTTTTCCTACCCTTGCTATTTTCCATGTCCTTGAACTTTTCCATGTCCTATGCTATTTTATTATTTTATACTATTCCATTTTCTCAGAAATGCTGTCTTATTTGTATGTAATAAACAGGCTTTGGAGATTAAGGTGAGGAAAATGACACCTATTTTCTGACCTGTTTGCTAATATAATATTTACCTCACTGTTGTAACTAGCTAACCCATTATCATGAGCTTCAGCTGTTTACATCACATCTCAATTTTATCATTTGCTTTTCTGTAACTGTGGCTGCACTAACTAATTTAGCAATATAAGGTGTGTCTGATTACTTCCTTTGGAAGACAGAGATTGGCACTGCATCCACTGCTAGCATGAAACTGAGGAAGTGTTTTATTCAATGCATAATGCTCATTGTAGCTGTACTTTGAAGCTATGTTTTTATTACCTTTAATATCTTATTTTTTACCTGACCTTGTCCATATTTGCTTTGCTTTCTATTTAGAGGTTAACTGCACCAGGTATTTAATGCTACAGAACTCTGCTCTAGCTGGAAAGATGGAATAGGGGTAAAGTGAATTGATCTCTTTTCTGTCACAGGTTATATATGAGGTGTAAATCTTCCCATAAAGAAGATGGGGGAGGGGAAACAATGGTTTGTTGTCTAATTCAGTTAAAGAATGGTGCTTTGCCAAGTAAGACAGCAGAACTGAGGAATACCTCTCCCCACTGGGAGTTTCCTGCCAGAATAAACCTTTCTTTAGTTCTTAGCTTTGCCAAGATCTAGAAGATCTCAATCTCTTGGTAACATCAAAGGAAAATCAGAGTGCCTTTTAGGAGTGTATATTTAGTACAAGCTGTGCAAGAGAGACCAGACAGGAAGGTGTGTGCTGGTGCTGCTGGTTTTGCACATGCTCATGCCTGTGTGCAAGCAGACTTGTCCAAATGAAGCCCTTTGATAAAGCAAATGTTGTGTAGCTGTTGAATGCTTGGCCTCAATGCACATTTTCAGGGGTTAACTTTGGAGTAGCTCTAGTCTGAATACACAGATTGAATGCCATAGTTGGAGCACACCTTCTGACTTATTCCCCAAAGGAGTCCCAAGCTCTGAGACAGCTCTATCAAATGAACCAAAGCACAGTGCATGGAGACAATCAGTTTGGCTCAGTTTTGAGCCACAATGAAGTGCTAAATTACATACATGGTGAGTTAGATTGCTCTTAGCAGGAATTATCTCTCTGAAGCAAGTTTTGCAGGAGACTGCTAAGGGTTGCTTACAATCCTCTTGAAGCTGGCAATCAGATTATCCTTTTTGTAGGTGAGCTAAGTAGGTTAAACATCTTCAAAGCCTCTAAACTGTTTCTCTCATATCCTGAAAGCTATTAACACATCAGCACTGAATCTGCTTCCCTGCAGTCTGAGGTCAAAGGGGCTAAATGTTACACCTCTCTGCCTTGCTTAATCATACCCATGTGGCTAAAACAGAAATTCCCCAATGATCATATTGGCTCTTATGAATTCTCAGCTCTCTCCATGTACTATGGAGGAAGCTCAGGCCCTCTATAGAGAATGCCACCATGATGCTCAGTTATAGACCAATACCCTAATTCCTGCAAACAGGATAAGCATTTATTCATCAGCTTATCTTAACTGTCATACTTATTCCAAAAGGTCAAGTTGGGTTTTGTCATCCAAAACTCAAGTTTACAAGCACTAGTAAAAATGGCAAAGTATCTTCAAGCTGTCTTTGTATAAAAACATACTTCAGGAATTCTTCAGCTTCACCTCTGACACTTTGCAAGCAATTGGACTTTCAAGTCCCAAACAGTAATGTTTGCTGTTTGTTTTCTCATGCTGCAGAAAATAGTGACAAAAAAATTTAATGTCTCCTGAAATGTAGTGAAACAAAAGCCATGTTACAAAATGAATAATTTTATATACACAGTGAATAATTCTGAATTTAAATAAAACTTTGAATAAGGAGTGGCCAGACTTGACTAGGGTCTTTCAAAGAAATACCTCTGCAGAAACACAAGGAGAATGAACTTCGCTGATGCATTCAATGTACTTAGTTCTGGTTTTATATTGCTGAGCATCAAACTGATAAGAGCTTTTTTTTTTTCTTTACAATCATTCTCAAAATACAGAATTCAAAATACATCATCTTCAGAGGGCAGGGGAGGAAAGTGTCTTCCCACACTCCTAAAACACTCACACTTTTCCAGATAAAATTTCTTTCTTGAATTCACCTTTTATCCTTCCTGGCAATCTTCATTTCACTTCTTGACTTTTCTTGGGCAAGTAAGTGTTTTTAAATACAAATAGGGTAAAGAGTATTTTAACTGTTATTTGTCAAACTTGAAGGATTAGCATTTTAAGGAAATCATACAAGTAGAGCAGGAAAGCATGAGAATTCTTTGAATGCATCCCTAAAGCAACCTGTGCTGGTGGAGTGTGTCCCTGCCTGTGATAGAGGGGGTTGGAACAAGATAATCTTTAAGGTTCCTTCCAACCCAAACCATTCCATGACCCTATGAATGCTGCCATAGATACTCTAGGAAAGTATTTTCCATAAAGAATTGCACATTGCATCCCTCTGTCCTGCATTCAAACCAATATGACCCTAAAATTATAAAATCTCAAGCTAAAATTGATTTGCCATATAAGCAACACAATGCTTGGGAATCAGTGATTCCTCAGAGAATTATTCTGAAGAAATTAATATATCTAAAAAGAAGGTTAGCACATTTTCTTCTTCCTTGAGAGAGTCAGTATTCCCTAGTAAGCACACTGCTCAAGGCTTTTGGGAAGCATGTGGTACTGACAGCTCTAGGTGTCTGAGGTTTCTTCTGCAGGCTTGCTAAGGTTTTTCTTCCCAAGGGAAAGGTTCTATAAACAATCCGTGGGCTGTGTCCCTCTTCGAGAGCACAGGTGGTGTTTTCTATCGTGTTCTCACAACAACAGAAATACTGTTTCTCTCTCTTAACCAATGGGAATAGAGAGCTTGTCTTAGGTTCCACTTGTATAGCCAGACTAAGCTAAGAATAAGCTAAACTAAGCTATGGGCTTTCTGAAAGAAGTAATAAACAATATGCTTAAGCCTTCTGATATTATGGAGCCATTCTTAATAAAGCCTTCTGATTCAAAGGCCTGAGATGGAGCCTATGTCTGTGTCCATAGGCATCAACAACTACCACAAATGGTGACCCCTTGTGAAAGAACAACCACACAAGTATGAACTACTGTTTTAGCACTGCCTAATTCAGTAGTGCTGACATAACTGCAGCTGTCAGCTGGGTTGGAAACATCCCAGTATATACAGATCACTCCTACAAACCAGCAGTATCAGAAGTGATGGGAGTTCCATGACAGTGGGCTAACAGACTAACACAGTATCCATGGCTTCATGGAGTTCTAACTCTGAAGGATGGAAGAGAACCCAGAAGAACACACAGTTTACAGCAGCCACTGCACATAATGGCACTGATGGAGCAGCAAAGACCTTTCACACAGTCTTAGTCCACACAGCTCTTGCAAGGTAGGACACAAGGTACATGGAGTAATGTTTTTAGGAAACAATTGTTATTGCAACAGAATTGCACTGCCATTAAGTTTGAAGTTGCTACAACAGGCAGAGTCCTGCTGTTTCTCATACTTCACTCTAATCAACTTTTCACTATTTACATGCTTTTGAAATCTGTTTTATAAATCCATTTTTGTGTTTCTAACAACATAGACTTTCACAAAATTTGAGGTTTGAGTTTGTGTGCTCTAAGACTCAAAACAAACCTTGGATGGTTGAGGTTTTAACTTTGAATGCTGCACTCTCAAATATGGCACCCCACCCATTGGCTGCATAAAAAAGGTTTTGATTGACAGGAGTTAACATTCTTCCAAACCTCAGTCTGGAGCATGTGTAATTATCCTAAAGCATTGTTAGAAGCTATTTTAAAAGGAAGTGTTGCCTGCCTTCTGAGGTTTTTCTATATTCATGTAGTCTGGGCATGCCAGCCTTCCTTTAAAACCACAGCATTGTAATTCTTGATCAATAAGCAGAACTAGCACACTTTGGCACAGAAAATGACAAGCAGCTGGGCTCTTCAAATTTGCAGCTTGCCACTGACTTTGTAGAGAGCTTCAATTATCCTGACTCTCACTACTTAAATTTGTAAAATGGCACTTATGCAGCTGTGATTATTTATTTACTTAAAAATGTATTTTCTTCTGTAAACTGCTGAATCTTGGGCATTAGATAATTTTATACATTTTTGTTACCTTTTAGGTACGTACTGGTTTAACTGAGGTCAGAACCTAACCTGTAACAAATGCTATTTATAAGTTTTTTATATTTTCTGAAGACTAAACCTTCTCTCACTGTCAGTTGAAACATTTTAGTATTGAACTCACTACCATTCCCTCCTTTTCTCAAAGGTCCAAATTATTGCTTATAACAAATATTTCAATTAACAGCCCACCTTTTTTCTGAGGGGATAAAAAAGTTGTGTTTATTAAATTTTGTTTTACTATAAAAATATTACACAATCCGAATGTCTGTATTCCCATTTTACTGTAAGTCAATGAGTTTTAAATATATCCTTCCCTAATTAGGTTGGCCTGTCTGTACCTCTGGTGCCTACTCCATTCAGCCTTTTTCCAGACACAGGCCCCTTAAAAGATGCTCTTCTGATAGCAGAACAGGAAGTTCTTTATCTTCTAATGTTGTGTGACTCCAAATTTAATTATATCCTTTAAGCAGGTACAAAATATGCCTTGCTCAAAGAGAAATTACTTGGGCTGGTACAAGAAATTTCAGGGCCTGTGGATACAAGTCAGATCAGATGATCTGACCTTCAGCTCCTTGAACAAATGACAAGTGACTTAAGATGCCAAAGATAAAAAGACAATGAGCAGAGGCCAGAAAAAAAGTGATGAAAAACAAAATTCAAAGACCAAAAACTTGAAAGCAGCAGTAAGCACTGACAGTTGTTTAGAGGTCAACCCCTCTCCAAGGGATTGTGATGCTCAGTATTCTCACATGGGTTTCTAAGTCCAGTATTTCAAGTAAAATTAGGACTGCTGCAGCTCCTCCTCTTCCTTCAACTTGCTGTCATAATGATCATAAAAGGACCCACCTAATTCCAGTCCTTCCAGTTGTGCAGTAATCAGCTAACAATGCAGATTACAGAAAACTGAGCTGGGGGGATGCAATATATGTGCTATGGTAGAAAATGTTTCTCTCCTTACATGAAAGTAGTGATCATTTAGTGCTTGTATTATTTAGATCTGAAGATGCATTTCCTCCCCTAGGAACAGGAATTAATCCATTACAGAGAATTAACTACTTTACATTGCTTTACATTTGAATTCTACTTTATTGTATGAATATGCAAAACATGTTTGCACACATCCATAGACAAACGATGTGTCGCTTCAACAAAAACTAGTAAATGAAAAAGCCCAGCTGATGGGAAGAAAATGGATGTTCAGCAGCATCTCAGCACACAATTATCCATGAGTGTCAGTGCATTTGTGAAGGGAAGAGTGATGTGCAATATTGGCTGTTGGGTTTTTTGATAAAAACTATACAGGTTTTGGGGGTTTTTTTTGTGGCTGTCAGAAAGAACCAATCTAAACAAAAATTCAGTCTAGTATTTTACAGAATAAAAATTACGCCTGCTCATGTAATTAAGTTGACTCTCCATTCTAAATAAGACTTCAACATAAGCAAAGATTATCTGTCCCAGGTAAATACGTCCTAGGGATTGCATGGTGCATTAACTAATAAGGGTTTGTCTTCTTTCTGAGAGGGGAGATAACTAGAGGAACATTAAAACATTAATGTGGTATTACAGAATTGCAAACAGAATTAGGAAATTAGGTGGTTGTGAGTCTCACAGCAGTATCAAATCACCATTATGTTTCAGTATGAAGATCCTATGTGCAGATACACAAAATTCGGAATATTCCATGTACACAGAACTGTTTTGCTCTGTGAAGTAAAATTGTCAACTATGCATAAGCTGTTTATTTTAAAAGGTAATCTCAATATGGTCAACATAAAATTTTGTATGCACCATATTACTCCTATTTTTGATGTATCATAGACACAAAAAGAAGCTAGACAAAATTTTTATCATTCAGCATAATTTAGATGAAGATACTTTTGGAAAAGTAACAGAGGCACAATTAAAAGGTGCTGGTTTACACCCTAAAAGGTAAAAATATATTTAGTACCTACCATCTAAAAGACTTTAATGAAGACTGTAATATGGCTATTTGGGAAAATGTTTATTTAAAAGGGTAATGAGTGAAAGGTATAAACTAGACTTGAAACTAGAAAGCTACCAAAGAAGGAGCCAGAGGAATGAACTACTTTACTTTGCTCCCAGTCACTTTTTGACTGCTGGTTTGAGATCACCCTTGATTGGATGCTACATATATTATACACCTATTGTAGGCTAAGTATTCAGAACAATTTAAATATGTTTAGTAAGATCCACCTCTAAGAGCTGAAGACAAAACTATTCATTTTAAAGCTTTACTGGGACTGGTTCCTCACTCCCTTTTTCCCTTTCTGTCTTGTACATCCTGATGCCAGTCAGCAAGGCCTGGTACACACAGTACAGCAAACTCCATCGTTCTGTAGAGTAAATGCAAAGTCAGTGGTGATTCCATCACTGCTGGTACAAATGGGGTAGTTCATGGCATTTGGTCTCTTCATTTTATGATGGCATTTCATATGCAATTAAAACCTTTTCTCCTTTATATGTAGGAACAATAGTCTTCATACATGTTATTTTAAAGAATGCAGCTCTACTTGTTTAGGATGGTATGAACTTTATTAGTCACAGGATCTATAGATAAGAGTTTTTCTAGATGGCTCACGATGAAATTCTGTAAATATAGTATCACCATGAGGAATTAGTTTTATATTAAACCAAGGAAGCAGTTGATGTATTTGGATCAAGTCAGAGAATCACAGAATGGGTAAGGTTGGAGGAGACTGCAGTGGGCCATCCACTCTAACTCCCCTGCTCAGGCAGGGCTACATTCTACTCACCTTTCCTTTGATGGACACATTACTTAGGGATTTTATCCTGACGAGTTCAGTTGCCATAAAATGGCACAGCTGAGGGAGCACAAGAAAGACAGGTCCTGAAAGAAAGCTGCAAGACAAGCAGACCAGACCAATAGGGTGTTCACTGTTGACAGGGTGAAGAACAAAATAACTAAGAGGTGAACAAATAAACAGGTAACAAAAAAATATTCATTTTATTTCCAAGCAGTTTAAAACATCTAGAGACAATGAAAAAGCCAGTAGACATGGTGAAAGTTACACAAAACTGTGAATTTCTTTTTCTTCTCTCTTAAATGAAATATAGTCTGTAGTCTCTATAAATCAATGTTCTGTCTCCACCTTGGATACTGCATTCAGTTCTGCAGCCTCCCCCCAGTCTCAGTAAAATTAGAACTGGAAGAAGATTCAGGAATGATTGACAAGGACAAAGGTATAGAAATGGGATTTTATAACAGTGAGTTAAAATGGTAGGAAAGTATGAAAAGGGCACTGCTTCTGTTTGTGACAAAGCTGTCTAGATTATAAACCCAAGGAAAATCCCAAGTCTCTTTGAATTCAGCACAGATGATTTCCCCGGTGCATTTGCATCTTTTACTTGGTGATATATGGAAAAAATTATTATCAATTAATTTGTTATTGCAGAAGAGGCCTACTGCCTTCCCTGCCTACAGGCCATGGTTTCATGAAAACCTTTAGGCAAAAGGAAGTGATATTGGAGTCTCCTTCTCTGGCAGGGTGGAACCATTAATTTGAAGGTATCTGCTATCACAATATCAGAATCGTGTAGGTGGCAAGGGACTTCTGCAAGTTTTGTAGTCCAGCTTTCTCCTCATGGCAGGTCCCATTAAAGCAGGTTGCTTTTAGGAGTTATGTATATCTCGAAGGATGGAGTTGCCATAGCAACTGTGTGTGACTAGCAATAGGTGTGACTTATTTCAGGGCAAATTGTTTCAGTATTTGATCCTTCTTAAAAAATAAAAATTGTTTCCATATTGAATTGCTGTAGGTTGTGCTCATTACTTCTTGAGCACCTCTGGGAAAAATGTGGCTGCAGCTCTTCTACACCCTTCCATTACAAAGTGCTTCACAGCATGATGATCTCCACTCACCATCTTCTTTAAACCTGGGCAAATCCAGCTCTCTCATCTTCTTGTATGTCATGAACTGCAGCTGCCTGAGCAGTTTGGTAGCCTTGATTTACTGTGCCAATGGCTTTCTTAAAATGAGACACAGAGCTCCAGATGTGGTGTCACAAGTGTCAGATGGAGGGGAAGAATCAGTTCCCTCCAAACCTACCAGTGGTACTCAGCCCAGTTTGCAGCTGGGCACATTAGCTCCAAGAGCACACGGCTGACTCACATTCAGCTTGTCCACCACAACCCTCAGTTCCTTTTCTGCAAAGCTGTTCTCTACCCAGTCAGTTCCCAGCCTGTCCCATTTAGGGGGTTATGCCAACCCAGTTGCAGGGCTTTGCATTTGCCTTTGCTGAACTTCATGAGGTCCCCAAGAGCTCATTTTTCCAGTCTGACTAGGTCTGTCTGAGTAGCAGCCCTGCCTTCCAGTGTATCAGCCACTCCCCCCAATTTGATATCACCCACAAATGTGCTGAGAGGTCACTCTATCCCATCATCCTGGTCATTACATCAGCCATTTCAAGAATCCACGTTGATGTAACCTATATAAAGAAAGCAAGTCAAGTATCCTTCCAGACATATGCTGGAGACTTCAAATTTTATTTTAGAAACATGCACACATTGCATTGCCAAATCTTTTTTTTCTCAAGATATAAAAATAAGAAGTAGCCCAGGGTTCCACAAGAAGCAGGCCCTGAGTCTTTTTTTTTTGGGTGCAAATGCCAAATGTAGAACTTGACTTAGAGAGTGCAAATCTTCTGGAAGGCAGAGATGACTGTCAGAAACTAAGAGTTAAGCAAGCTGGAAGTTATTTATAGAGTCTTTCCCCAGCATCTCCAGTGTGTGTCTTTGCTCAAAGACAGGCAATATAATTCCATGCCATAAAAATGGACAGAACTTCACAGGTAAATATGTGGTGCTCTGAAGATGTTCCTGCAATCTCATTACTCGCCTGGGGGGTTGTATGGACAGAATGGACTCTGTGCTAGCAGCTGTTGTACTAAAGGAGGATGAGGATCAGGAAAAAAACAAAACTAGAAGGAAGAGAGAAGAAAACTGTAGGAGTAATTCAGCTCCTCTGCAGACATTATAGCAGTTTCAAGAACATTTCTCTAATACTGACCTTTCCAGCACACAATGGTCTGTTATGGGCAGTGACACTACACGGTGTTTCTGCAGCATTGCTGCCAAAGGACATGGAAAGGACATGTCATGGGACAGACATGATCCCCAAAATTCTCTTGGGACATATTGCTACTCAGAGACCTACTATTACCAGAGACATTACAAGTTATGCTATAGGCTGGTATAGTCTTAAAGTTGGATTTTGTTGTGTGTGCTAGAACTGGATTTGAGAGAATACGGGTACATTGGAAAATACTGTAAAATGGCTTAGCAGATTGTTTTCTAATCTTCCACATGGAGCTTGTCTCTCCAAACTTGGCTTTATAACTCTTGTACACTTTGGGACCACATCAACAACATGAGCTGAAGAAAACATTGGTAAACAGGAAGTATTGGTTGTGAAAAGGAACTAAGAGAAGATGGAAGGACATGAAAGTGAGGAAACCCAGCCAAACCTCCAAAAATGGGAACAAAGGCACTGAATGTTTCCAAACAAATACTCAGAAAATTAAGGCTGTTTGGTTTGGTATTTTTATGAAGACAACAACAATAAAGAAGTTGTGTACTACGTGGACATTCAGGATCTGCAGGAACATACACTTGTAAAGGATACATTCCAGGCAGAACCTGTGTCCCAATCCAATGTTTAAGAAGATGTGGGATAACTCAGAGACATTTACCAAGTATAGCAACAAGTAAACACAGTCATTTGACTTAACTGCTCGGAAGCAACTCTGCAGTTCTGATTATTCTGATAACCTCACAGTAAGGCATGTGCTTATTTCCTTATTTTCTTCCAGGAGACAGTGCCACAGAAGAAGCCAATCCAGGACTTAACCTGGGATGCAGAACATCAAATTCCTGTTTTCCAGCTCTGCTACAGCTGTCATAAAGCACCTTAAGCAAATCATCCTGCCTCCATTCCCGTCTCTAACAATGGGCAAATAATTTCTTTCACCATTCTCTATTAGTTCATTAATTCAGTGAGGCAGCAGGTATGCCCTATGGCTTAAATGCTACATGCTTAATGCTGTAGGCATTTTTTAGGACTTTGCTTAAACACCTACAGACCCTAGTAGCTCTGTACTCAGCAGCAACACTACATTGGTTCACAACAAGCTAAATGCAGAGTATAAATAAATTTGACCAAGGTAAGTCCCATGCTTTTTCATTTATCAGGAAAAATAACATATTTTAAAATAAAAAATAAATAATGTAATAAATAATAAATAATAATAAACATTTAATGGAAATATTATTATTACAAAAATACAGCTTTTCCCCTGTTATGTCAGCAGTAATTCTACTGTTACACTTCTCTTAAGATCACTACTTTCACCTGATCACAGGGTAGGGGATAACTTGCACTTACATTAACTATATTTTAGACCATTCTAGCACTTTCTGTAAACACTTTAACATTTTGTGTTATTATACTCTGTTTTTTTCCTATATGTACATAATCCTGTACCCTGAGAAATGAGGCTTTTAGAACTCATTTAACAAGTTTCCCAATAACATGTGCTGGGAAAATGTTCCTCACTACAGCTATGTGTCTCAGTTATATTAATCTATTTCTCAAATTTAAAAACAATTAAAGCAATCATAAGGCACATGTGGCCTTTTTTCAGAAAGTATATTTGAAAAGAAAATGCCTCTCCCCACCCCTGCACAGCTCCAGTTGACAGACAGAAAGAATCCATCAGTAACAGGGAAAATGCCATTTGTCACATAGGACTTAGGCCAGTTTCCAACTGCTTCAAATAGAAGCAAAGAAACACTACAAAAAGAAACATGACAGGTCTACACTGCCACGTAAGTTTTTAATTAAGAAATTTAAAGGGAACCAAATCTAATTTTTAAAAAATGACTCTATCATTGTAATCAACAGGAACTCCCAGTCTTTTACTGGTATATTTTATTAGCCATATGTCTGGCAATTAACTGGACAATCTAGCTCTGCCTCAATAAAAGTATTTCCTTCTATCAGATTTCCTCCCCTCTCACCAATTTCACTGGATGTTCTCCTTTGAACTTTTACTATACTCACAGGAATCAGAACTCATGACTTGCATTCCTTATTTCATCACTACATACAGTTTCTATCCCTACACATATTTGTGTACTTTCTGATAGAAGCAGCTGCAGTCTGAGCATTTCAGTCTCACTTGATTTTTCAGTGGTTATAAAGTTACTTTCCTTTCTTCAGACAAAAACATATCAGCTGCACTAACACATTGCATCAGTCAGTGTCCTGAAGAACAACATGAAATGTAATTTATCTTGCTCCCTTGGATACTGTTTTCATTGTCATACGCAATGGTATGCTGAATGGGACAGTGTTCAGCTGGAAGTTTCATTAAGCAGCTCTCGGACACCATTAAAGTGCTCTAATAGGTGTGACTTATTGACCGGAAGAGTCGGTAAACAAATGAAGTGTAAGCGACAGTGCGAGCCCAGAGTAACAGTAATTAGCGATGTGACTCCATGAGTAATAGGAAAATTGCCCTGACCCAGTTGATGGCAATAGCAACGAAATCTTAAAAAAATTTTAAAATCCCCAATAGATAGGTTTTCTACCAACACTTGCACGAGTCATGAACAGCCTTTCTGGTTGCCACACAACCCACCTCACTGGTGTTGCCCTCAGCTGTGTGGGGACACAGTGGCAGTTGTGCTCCCCACACTGGCCCGAGCCAGGCCCAGGGCTGGAAGGAGAAGGACGGGCTGGCAGCACTGTCCCAGCACAGCACACCTGAGCACACCTGAGGCTGCTTGGTACCCATCTGCCAGGCATGGGGCTTGGCAGGAGCCTCCAGCAGCCTTCCCCTCTCTGCAGAACACCAGCACTCGGGTGGGAACCCTGCTTATTTCTGCTGTGGGCAGATCACACGGGCACCATCTGCCTTGCAAAGTGCCACGCACGGTCCTGGCTGAGCTGCCACACCTCGCCTGGTGCTCTGCACAGGGTTGCACAAAGACCTACCAGGTGTACGATGGCGTATCGATATCCTGCCTCCGATCGATGCTCCACATCTATCCCACGCTACCCTCACTTCAGTGCCAACACAAACATCTCAGAGAGCTTGGATTAATGAGAGCATAACAAAAACAAATCTGATCTGTCTGTGCATGCTTTTTGTCTCTTGGAATCACATACGATTTTCTACCTCTCCTGAATAAAGAGGACCATTATAACACAGAAATCAGAGCATTTTAATGCAAAAATAGAATTATCCCTCAGTATGTGCATGAGAAAATGATTTTATTTCTTTGATGAAAATACCATTCACTACCCCCCCCCCCACCAAACTACCAGCTGCTCTCCAATAGTAAAATGACAGACCAGTAAAAAGTTCTTGGTAATTTCCATAAATAAAACTAGTTTTATTTCTCTTTCCATATCCTAGCAGTGTAAGGCTCAATGGGATCCTATGGGGGTAATATCCTGGAATATAATAATGCAAAAAAAAAAAAACCAAAAACGTGTGAACACCACAAGACAAAACACATGCACACAAAATCAGTACTCTAAATTTCAGGGCTCCTGGTTGCTTGAACAACTGACAGGAAATGCACTGGTTTCAGTGAAATAATAAATGGTCTGAAGAAATACTTGGGAAGTACAACCACAGAAAAAACCACGTTAAAGCAACTGGTCTGTGTGTTGAGAGAGGCAATGAAACTGATTGTAATAAGACACCTAGTTGTAGGTTTTACAAAATAATCCAGGAGTTGGAAAGGGAATGGAAAAATATGCAAATATAATATGATGTACAAAGAAAATACTCACTTTGAGAGTTTATTTTGTTTGAGGTACAATTTAAAAGTTTTATCGAGCTACAAATATCCATAACTGGTTTAGGAGTTGGTTGTCCTTTAGTCATCCAAGGAAAGGAGCAATCAGTAGATGAAGTCTGGCTGATGCAGACTCCAGATAGAGCACGTCTTCGGCACTGGTTATAATTAACCACTAGACTAACTTACAACACAGTTCCTGCTTTCCTCTTCAGATCTCGATTAAATTACCTAGGAACTGCTGTAATTCAGAACGAAAATCCAGCTGCCAGAGCAGGAAGGTGTGGAGGAGCGGCCCCCATCACAGACCTGCGGCTGTGACCCCTGTGCCTGCTCCGCGCTCCGCTGCCCGAGTGACAGGTCCCAGCTCCCGCCGGCCCTTCCAGCGGCAGCTCCTCCCTTCTGGCCAGATGGACAGCGCAGCTTGGACTCGGGCTCCGGGGGAGCGGGCTCGGGGCACAAAGCAGCCTTTTATAGGCGGCACGCCGCGCTGCGCCTCACACCTACACACCGCGCTGCGGAGCACAGCGCCGCTGCCGGGACCCGCACCCCCGCCCGTCGCTGCCCATGGCGCCGCTGCCCCCGCTCCTGCTGCTGCTGCTGCTGCCGGCGCTCGGTGAGTAGGGCAGGGCCCGGCCGGGGCTCGGCATCCTCAGGGTCCTTCCCGGCAGGGAAGCGGCCGCGTCCAGCGGCGCCTCCGCGGGCTCTGCTGAACGCGCTCCCTTGCCCGGACGCGGCCGGATGGGGCTTGGCAGGTGGGAAGAGGGGCAGAGAAAGGGGTGTTAGGAGAAACGCTCACGGGGAGTGCCTGTCTTCCCACGCCGGACAGCAGTGCCTGTGACAGGGGGGACTCGCCCACGGGAACCCCCGGTGTGCCGCTGCCAGCGGGGCTGGAGCTGCCCCGACAGCCCGGGCGGCGCTCAGCCCGCGCCCGCACACGGCAGCGGGGCTGCAGGGGCGCACGTTACTTCTGTGAAGTTCAGCAGTAATCTCCAACTCTGCGAACGAAGGGCCGTGTTTCAAGTCAGTTTGCAGCTTGCACGTGCGATAACAATCTTCCTATAAAGCCGGTAGCTTTACTCCCACTCTTCTCTGGCTATTGGAGTGAGCTGTCGCGAAGCACTTGAGTTACTAAGCAGTTCAGAAGCAGGAATTGCTAGAACTGAGATTGCCTACAAAACCCTAACTGGGTTATTCTGGAAAATGAATCAGTCTTCTGATGTGGGAATGTAATTAAAGGACCCCTGCCTCACACCTTCACACAGCCAATTACTCACTTTGCAAATATTTAATTTTTTTTTTGTCTCCTACATCCTATTTATTAATCAGTGTTAAAGACTGGTTGTAACAATTCACAGTCCGTTTCCTCATAGGTTTTCTGAGGTATTCATCAGTACAGTATCTGATTGTACTCATTTCTCTGAAACTATATTATGGTCCCTCTTTTTCAGATAGGTATGTGGGCTGACATAAAAAAGCATCCTCTAATTTTAGGTTCCCGTGGTGACATGGTAGAACCCAGTTTTACCTACAACTACATAAAATTATGTGGAACTTCAACTGCTCAAAGCCTGGTTCTCACTGAGTGCGGTCGTAGCTTGGTACTCCAACTCCAGGATATTCAGCAGGTTGGGAGCCTACTATTTGTAAACATCAATAGGCATTGTTTTAAAGTGATTAAATTAACCTTATGCTGAACTCTTGTGACAGCTGTAAGGATAAAATCCTATCTTCCAGAATAGCAATCAGCTGCCTTAAGTAAAAGACTCTTGCATTTTTGTTTATACATTCCTACACAGCTTGCAAATTCACCACACCAAATCTTGAAAATAGCAGGATCCTAAAGAAAAGAGTCTCAATTAACTCCTAGAACAGATTCTGGGCACAGAATGGAGCAGGGTCTGGGGGAAGGCACTTGTGTGATTAAAGCCCATAAGGTAAGGTGCTTGCATAATGGGGCCAACTTAGGGCCCACCAAGCTCCCTGCCCCAATTCTACTTCCTGACCTCAGATTGCCCCTTTGATTCCTTCTGCATTTTGATCATCCTCCAGACTTCATTCTTTGCATGGCACAAACCTCAGCAAGAACATGAAGGAAAGCAATGAAATCACTGTTTCTGCCAGCTTGGGGTGCTCATTACAGAGAGCCTGGCTGTGCTCTGATAGCTCTGAGTCAGGCACCTCAGTCACACTCTCCGTGGGCAGCAAGGAGCATGGGAAATGTAATTTACCTGTTTCCCAATTGGTCCAAAGTATCAAAACAGGTAAATTTAACCTTTCAAAAATTTTACATGTGACCAGAGTTTGTGGAGATAGCATGTAAGTTGTCTGGGCAATAAAATGAGGTGAAAAAGGCCATTCCTGATGGCTTATGAAACAAGAGGTAAAAATCTAAGCGAAAACTAAGGTTTCTATAAGGCATAGATTTCCTTTTTGCAAGATCCTGGAAATGCATCAGAAAGTCTGCTTATTCCCAGGTTTCAAGTTCTGAACTACTGGAGGACTATGACTGCATAGAGATATCCCTGCAGGAAATTTTACACATATTTAACATCAAAAAAAGTTTCTGTACCCTCAGTCTTTGAAAGAATGGCTTAAAACTTCTTTTTAAACCTGCAAAACAGCATACACTGTATTAGATGCTAATAATGTAGTTAGGTATCATAATTATGCAAAGTTGTACATCTCAATAAAAATGTGCGTATGTATCTGGAAAAATAATCATTATCTTTTCACTGAGCCCATTGAAAAGGGTAAAACATTATAGGAAATATGACCTTTCACAAAAAAAATTAATGTGTTTCTAATTTATTTTCCCTTTTTGCATATGGAAATTTAAGGGAGTGGATTTTTAAAATAAATCCAATCTGGCTCGCTCCCTTTTTCTCCACTTACAAGGTTGTGTTTGACACAGCTGCACACAATCTGCATGACAAAACCCAAAAAACAGACTAGACATCAAGGGACAACACTGCTCTTTCAGGAATGAATACTCAAACCTCTCATTCACAACGTCTTCATAAAGACAAACAAAACCACACAGAAGACTTCAAAAGCTTAATCATAAAATATTCGGAAATACACAGAACGTCAATTCACTCCCTAACTGTATTCCACAACATTTCTGATAGAACACTTTGGAGATTTTTGTATGGCAAACACACCAATGCTATCATCATCATAATCATCATCAACATATTGATACTCTGATTGTTTCCATGTTTCCATGCATTCTCAGAGGGTATTTCATTGCTTTTATTAGCTCAGCTCATAAAGCTGTGTGACAGAGTATCATATTCAGAGTAGATATGCCCTGCTGGTTTGCAACTGGATGTCCAGATGCTGCAACACAAATATATTACAAGGACAAGTTTGTGTTCTTTTCTTTAAGACACATGGCATATTATACTTGAGCTCTTCAGGTACCAGACGGTTCATCACTTCTACTTGTCATGGATTTAAATCAAGGGACTGGGAATTGTCCCAAGTTAGAAAACAATTCTCTGATGAAACCAGGAATATGATTTGGAAATTCTTACCTTCTTCTTCCTGACTTGTATCTCTCCTACACCATCCTTCCCCAGTTGCCAGGAACTGAGACACGATGTAAAAGTCCTTCACTTTTTTCAGAATCCCCAGGGTCAGGCAAAGCAAACCCAGCTTTGCCATTAGCCATGGTTCCTCCAGACATTACTGGCTGTCTACAAGAGTAACAATTACTAACACTGAGAGCATAACCAGTTGTCAATTGTAATGCTGCAGCCTTAGTGAAGGGTTTCCAGCTCAGGATTTACTGACAGTGAAGATAACACTTTCAATGCTATCATAAAACTAATGTGTTTATAACCAAATGGATGCTTCTGCTACCCAGAACTAAAACTCACACTAAACGTACAGGTAATGTTCTGGAACAGGAGCCATGCACAACAGGTATTGTTCACTATCTCAGCAAGGAAGTTTAGTGACAACTCAGCAGTTTTGAAATCAAACCGCAATCGACATCATAGCAAGGAAGCTTTTCTGAATTCCTCAGGATATGATTGTTTTCAATCAATGGCCCAAGCTGCATGTGCAAGTTTAAACACCCTTGTTTCGACACTTCTGCCCCTAGATCACATGCCCAAAAAGCAGGAGGGACAAGATCTGGGAGTGGTCACCAGTCAGGAAAGCACTAAATGCTGCCTCAGGATTCTTCCTAAAGTGGTTTTTTTACCAGTCTCACAGACAAACCAATTGAATTTTTTACTGAGGTGATTTCACGTGGTGTTTAAATTCCATTGTTTCATGACATTACAAGTGCCAGAGATCACCAGCATCCCACACACTTCAAGTTACACAACTGTGCTGGGACCGGTATTTTTTCTGTCAGATTTTCCATTAACTGATTATAGTTAATCATATAATCTATTATGATATAATCTATTACAAAAGATTACTCTATTATGCTATTATAATAGATTATGTGATTATGCAGACCACATAAAAACTGCATAATCATATAGTTATTTTGTAGGAAAGTAACTATCAGAGCCTTCAACAATGAAGTGTAACTAATTTTTTTTCTGCTGTCTGTCTCCATCACAGGTATTATCAGTTATTAAATTTTAATGTCTTTTGGAATCTGTAACCAGTACTGGAGTTTAGGTTTATAAACTGTTCTCCTCATACCAAAATAAGTAATTAGTTTAATTAATAAGAAACTCTAATCAGAAGCCTTCTAAAATGAATTTGTTTTGTAGTCATTCAGCTTCTTAAAATTTGTTGTGAATAGCTTGGAGCCTCCACTGCATGGAGAGGCTGCCCATTACCATCAGGGTCTTCAGTGTGTTAGTTCAATCTCTCAGGATGACATGAACCCAAAAATGTCACCCAGAGTCTCAACAGTTTTCTGCTGCTTGGGACCTCTTGCTTTAGTACTGATATAGGATGGTTAAATATAGTTCCTAAAGTAAGTTTTGTTCTGGAGAAATAGTAGTGAGAATCACTTCAACAACAACCCCAAACAAAAGTAAACAGGAAAATTACCAAACCCCACCTTTCTAATTTCCCTGGAAAAGACTCCAAGCACCCATCCATTTCCCTGCCTTACATCCACCACACCATCCCCACCAGTTATTTGCCTGCTTTGTCTAAAAATGAGGAAAACCAAAACCCTATCATAAAGGACCATTTTGTTCTGATGTAAAGCACTACATTCTACAAAATAATACGGGCAAAATTGCATGTTATGTTAAAGAGAAAACACTGCAACCCTGGGGCAGCTAATCTTAGCAACTGGGTGGGCCTGGGCCACAGAACACACGCTGGGCCTCACCAGTTGGAATACTGGAAATGACTGGTCTGCCATTGTACACTGCCTCCATGGGAGGAAACCACTGCAGCTGTTCTCAGAGTTCAGTATTCTGCTCACTGTGGACTGGGGACAAAGGGACTGGGTCAAGCAGCACGGCCCCAAAGCGTCAAAAATAAAACTGGATTATTTTCAAGTACTGTTATTTATTATCAATTCTTTAAAAAAACTAAACAATCCCAACTATTTTATAGATGCATGTTGGATTCAACAATAGTTTTTCTTCCACAGTTTATAAGGGCACTTTGGGGGAAGCCCATTTGAGAAATCGAAGAGGAATTCTGGAATTAGCTGGAGCCATCAGATGCACCACAGGGCGCTCTCCCTTTGCCTACCTACGCTATGGGTGCTACTGTGGCCTGGGAGGAAAAGGATGGCCCAAGGACAGAGTAGACTGGTGAGAGTAACTATTTATCTGACTAATTAATTGCTGAATGCAGATGACAAATAAAAGGACTAAAATATAAATTAGGCCTATTTGAGAGAGTGAATTGAGTTTAAACACAGCTCAGATTGCTAAGAAACTCTGAAGCATTCAAATTGTGTTTCTGTAGATCTACACAATCTTGCCTTTAATTCAAATTCTCATGGCATTAGTACAGGATTCACAGTACAACTGAGTTTCTTTGCTGTTAATGTTCAGCAAAGAGCAACAATTACTCAGCAACAATAAATAACTGAAGTCTTGTTGGAGAAGCTTTAAAGTTCAAACATTGAAGCTATGTAAAGTAAAAATTAAAAAAGGCAATAAAAAACCTTTTGATTTTACTATCTTCCATGTTATTAGTATTAAAATAATACATAAGAATTATGCAAAATTCAACCTGCTGAAAAATAATTCTAAAACCCAAACCTTTCAATTTAGTTCTAAATAACAGCACACTGACTATCATCAGTGTAACTTATAATTGAACATTAACTGACAAGAAGATGATTTGGGGTTTTGTTCTGGTTTTGTTTTGTTGTTGTGTGGTTTGGGTTGGTTTTTTTTAATTTCTATGCATGAAATGGAGTTACTGAGCTGTATTGTTCAACTGTTATGTGCCACAGGATCTTTACACAACAATTTGTGGCGAATGACCAAGTAATTACTTAATAAGCACAGGAAAAACAGTAATTGCAAAGTGAAAGCTCACAGCATTGACTTTTCCTATTGCAGACACAAATTCCTCAGGCAACCTAAACACCATGTACCTACTGTAATCCGATGGCTTTAGTCTGCCAGGAGGATTCTGAATGAATGAATGAATGAATGAATGAATGAATGAACGCTTTGTGGATACACCCAGTTCTTCCAGCAAGTCAAAAAGAAAGGATGTAATTAGTTTGCAGCAAAAACTTACAAGCTGCCTAATTTCAGGTCCTTGTTACCTCCTCTACTTGCTTTTCTGGGGTTGCAGTAACTCCACACCAGAGACACTACACCAGCATATTTTAAGGCCTTTTTTAAGCATTAAAATGTCATTAATTCTTACCTGAGCTGTTCAGTTTCACAATGTCATAGAAAGCCTAAAAGTTCTTTGTGCCAATTATGACAAGAACAATTTTGAAACAATAATGTTGAGCAACTTTCCAAATTTTCTGATGATAATGAGCTAACAGTTCATTTTGTGGAAGGGGCTAGGAGAAAAGCATACTCACATATAATTGAGAATGCTCTGAAGATTCAATTAGTTCAATGTATATCAGACATTTTTCTCACCACTTATTACATGAAAAAGTAGTAATTTTTTCCAGGTGATCTATTAAACAATTACCCTGGCTTGGTTCCTGAGCAGGTAATGTTTGTACACTCACTGATGTTGACTGTTTTATTATTCTACAGCTGTAGTAACCCACTGACAAACCCCACCCAGGCTGTGTGACCATATATCACCATCTCTGTTCCTCTCAGGTGCTGCTTCCACCACGACTGCTGCTATGGGAGGGCAGAACAAGCAGGATGTCAGCCAAAGACTGAAAGTTACCACTGGGAATGCAAAGACAATTCTGCTGTGTGTGGTGAGTGAGCACTTGGGAGTTTTTTGGTGTTGGGTTATTTGTTTGGTAGTTTCTTACTTCTACTAATTACCTCATTAGAAAGACATCTTCTTAATTAACTGTAAAACTCTTAGTTTGCCATCCTTCCTTTTGTGACTTTTTTCGCCAGTGTGCCTCCAGAAAGCACAGCTAAACCAGTCAACTGAATGCAGTTTCTTCTTCTTAATGCTCCCCTACTGACTGACATAAGCAAACAAAACTGTGAGCTACAAGCATCTATTACCTTTTCAGAAAACACAACCACAGCCATCCTCCTTTCACTGAGCATTTACATTTGCTGAGGAGCCCATGTTATGTTACTCCCTGCAAGTCTCCAGCTGGAGAGCAACTACAAACAGGAGACAAGAAAATTGTAACAGTTTACAAAGGATCTTTTCCCTACTTAGCAGAAAATATTTCCCACTGTTTGTAAGTTCATAATGGACATGTTTTTGGCATATTTATCCCTGATCAGTTGCACTGATGGCTGCAATTTATGAATAAATTCATAATTACAGGTTACAGTTTCAAACAATGAGGTAATAAAATATTAGATGAGTATCTTTATTTCTGGAAGTTAAATTAACAAATGTTAATTTGAAAATATTTATGTAGCACAAGTGGACAAATTGCAACAGATTGCTGACCACATCCTGATAAATTTTGTTTGATTGTTCCAAAATATACTTGCCATGCTGTGGTAAGGGAAGGACAAAGAGATCACAAAGAAAGAAAAACCACAAAAAATGGTTAACAGGATACTCAAAGACTCATTGGAATTGTAGCTTCTCATAAGCCCCCAATATTTACAGGCTTTTTTCTTCTTGTTGTCACGTTTTTATATTGGGGTTTTGTTTGTGTGTTGTTTGGGATTTTGTTTGCTTGTTTTGTTTTTAAAATCAGGTGCTCAGTCAGTTACTTTGAATATAATTTTATGCTTCTACCTAGCATGCAAATGAGCTTGAGAATTGGTTATTATTTGCACTACAGAAATGCAAAAACCCTTACATAAACTTGTTTAAAACAAGTCCGAGTTGCTGACTACCATGGTTTAAAGGCAACAGTTGGCCATTTACAGAGAACACAAAACCCTCTCATTTCATAACTCAATTTAGAATCTGCCTGACCTGAAAACAAATGAAAGTTTGGACATTACATCCTTTCCTCCTTCACATTCAATCTTTACTTTGCCCAAGTGTCTATCTCATTCAGAATCTCTACTTGCTCATTTCTTCCCCTGCCCCAGATGTACAAAGCAGCTTCTCTCTCACACTAATTAATCACATTACAGTCCACCCTTATTTGGCTGTAAAGATTTTGCTCCTGACAGTATTCAAAATACTGGCCAAGACAGCAGGCATGGTGTCAGGAAACCAAGTCCCTGGCATAGCATGGAGAAGATAAAGTCTGGAGCAATACCAGGAGAAGAACAGGAGAAGGAATAGTTCTCAGTTACCACGTTTTGATTTTTTATCCTATCATGTTGTTCATACTACCTGTGCCATTGAATAGCTCTGAGGGCAGCTAGCTGCAGCATAAACACATATACATTAAGAACTCCCATTTCATGGCAGAATTTGAGTTCATTCACAAAACTGAATACTGGTTCTGCTCCTGGACAAATCTCAAGCAGAGATTTGGCTAAGCTTTTAAACTGGTAAACACTCAGACAAAATGTAATCAAGGATTCTTCAGTTTACAGACAGTTACAGAGAGGAAAAAACCACACACTTCTGGTTGGCATGCTGAACCCAAAATACGTTGCTGTAGAAGAAAATGTTGATGCCAAGAAGAAACACTCATGCCAAGAAATCTGTTAAGTTACAACACTACAATTGTAACACAAACATGACAAGACATGGATTTTATCACACAAACACAATCTCCCTAACTTCTTACTGAATGCCTTAATAAAAAAGGTGGGCAGTTAAGGCTGGACATGGAACACCTTTGCATGCCATGTATATATCTCATGTATTATTTCTAATGCTGTCTCCTACAGTAGATTATAAAGGGTATGTGAATGGAATATCTTCTCAAAGTCAAGTTTCACTAGAGCAAGAGGGAAGGCAGGGAGGGTCCCATACCACTTTCTAAAGAGGGATCAGTTATCAGAGTTCCTTTATTAAAAAACTGGAAGAAGAGTAATTAAGTCTTTATCTGGCTGTTATATTTTCACCTGCTAAGACTGGTGATTCCTGACTGATCCACAGGTTCTCAGTCTTACCACAGCTCAGTACAGCTCCTATGGCACTTGAAATGGAAGGCATTTGTACTGCAAATATGGCATGTGAGGGAGCAATTCTTGGTATTCCATCTGGGATTTTTAATTTCTTCAGACTAATATCAAACTTACTGTGTTTTCTTTCAGACTCACTAGAAGACGAATGTCAAAAAATGGCATGTGAATGTGACCGTGAAGCTGCCAAATGTTTTTCTAAAGCTCCCTACCATAGAAAATATCTTTTGTGGCCAGACTTTATGTGTGAAGACATTCAGCCTTTGTGTAGGTATTAGATACATGACTCCTGCATGTATTTAAATCTGTCTCTTTTTTTCGGCCACAGTAATGACAAGAAATGATCTTCCCCTTTCTTGATACTCCTTCATTCCACCTCAGCCTCTCCACCTCAAAATGGCCAAAGTAAACATTTTTCCCATTCTTTACTTTCTCCCATGCACTTATTATTGACTAAATAGAAATCTGAGTTTATCAGCTTAAGGAGTAACTGACAATGTTCATTTTTGTTTATATTCAGATTCACAGATTTTTCAGATTGATAATATCTTTCACTGTGAACTTTTTACCCCCCCTCCACTGGCTATAAACTACAAATCAAACTTCTCCACTAACCAATCTTAGCATTTGTTCTTTGAACTGACTGGAAGAAGTTCATCAAGTGACAGTGTCAGCACAAAGAGCCCTCTCATCTACATTAAACACTTATTACAAAGCCCAATTTAAGTGTTGAATTTCATTCACCTAGAGTAATGCTACCTGCACTGAAGAATCATGTCATATTTGATATGGCTCAAACTCCTTACTCTATGAACACCCTGAATTTCCTGTAAGCACAGGGAGGAATTCTACCCTTAGAACTTTGGAGCCAGATTTAAAAATGCAAATGCAAACCATCACCAAAACAGAAACATGAAAAAATGTAGAAGTTGTTTGGACCAACTGGCTTTCCCACAAGTGTTTGATCCTGCACAGCAAGAGTTTATGAAGCTCAGAATTGTATACACCTCATCAGGATGGAAAGCTGGTTTTAGCTAGGTAGATATTTCATAGATATTTTTAACCCTTTGGAAAGAGAAATCAGTACCCCAAACTACTGGATAATACACTTTTTTGTAACTGCTGATTTTAAGTTACAGAGCCAGGAGTGTTTTATGTCTACTTTCACCCACCTCAACTTACTCAGAGATGCAGGGCTAAAGAACAGGTTTGCACATATCAAAGCTAATAACATGTATTTCAGTATTTAAAAAAAAAAATCGAAAACCAAACAAAATAACCCACCTCTATAAGTATAGTGAAGATTTCAAGAGAAATGTTTAATCATTAAAAATATTCATAGGCAAATTTAGTTCACATTACTAACACAAATGAAATAAACAAAACAACAAACCAATGCAGAATGCAAGGGGACAAAGTTCTTGAAAAAAATCTTACCTTTTGATTCAGTCAAAGGAACATACATTAACAAATGTCAATCTTGCTTACACAAAATAACTTTCCAATCAATATTTGCTCACAGACATAGACACACACATTATATTGCCATAAGTAATTACAGTGTCAGGTCACTTTTCCAAAATAATCCTTTTAAAGAGATATTTAAGAATTTAAGATTTAGCAACAGAATTCAAGAAGAGAGAATGAAAGGAGCTATTGATGAAGTCTAACTGTTCTGAATAAAAAACTTCCATGGTAATTACCACATTTTCCAAGACACGAGAAAATTCAAGTAGTCTTTGCCTTCAACTTCAGGAATTTTGGAACAAACTCTACTGTGAGACTGTGCACAGGGCAGTCACAATGCCACATGTAAAGAAGACTGAAATAAATAAAGTTCCTTCAACATCAAGCCTATCCAGGAAGGGCTTTCCTTGGGCAAACTCAAGTTGAGGAACACATTACTGGTATGAAATGCTACATTTAAAAAGAAAAAGAAAGAAATCACTGTAGCAATGCAGAAGACACTGACTTTAAGGCAGACTTGAAAATACACAGAATGCTCAGGACAGAATAAAGAAATTTATCTGATACAAATAGGGTGAGATGACTGTACGAGTTTTACATGGCTATACAGGAATGTGCTTTTTTTTCCAACAGAAAATTCCTTTTTCCTTCATCCTCCAATTTGGAATCAGCTGGTTTAAGAGTAACTTATCTTAAAGCTTTTTTGTATGTTTAAATTAACAGAATCCACCATTTTCACTGCCACATACATAAAGAAGAAAAGCCAAGTTTATTCAAAATGTCAATTTTTAGAAGCTAAACAGCTCAATGATAATCACTACACTTGTGTCTCCAGATGCCTTATCTCTGTAACCACAAGATCAATGTTTATAACTGGGTTAAAATACAAGGCCCAGTAAAACAAACAATTGCAGACAAACTGAGGAATAAAAGGCCAAAAAATGGCAACAAAAAGTCCCTGGGTTGAGACTTTCCAGAAATGTCTCCACATTCTGTGAGGAATGGTCCTGTGAAAAAGCAAAGGGAAAGGCTTAGAGGAACTTTCTGGTTTGTTTTTACCCAGCTCTAAGAAAAGCTAATAGGTGCTGCAGCTTTGAGTTACTTAGCCCTTACCCGGGTACCTGTAAAAACCACCATTTTGCACTCCAGGAACAACTTTCCTAACCCCAGCAGTAGCAGATGTAAAGAGGAGCGCTCGGTCAGCGCACTCGGCCCCCGAGGCACAGCAGGTCCCGGTGCCACAGCCCAGCAGCGCCTCGGGCCGTGCCCCGCTCCCCGCGCTGTGCGGGCACCTTCTGCCCTCTAGCGGCTGGCAAAGGGAAAACACTACACACCCAAACGGGAATTTCTCCCACACAATGTCCAAAGATCACACCAACTCTCAATGTTAATATGCTTGAATTAACACTGAGGTAGTAACAGAAAACAGAAATTCTGATAAATTATCAGAACTAGAATCAGTATAACTGAACTTATTTATGATTCTGAGGATTCATCCCATAATTGAAACTACACTGTATCATGACTACATTCTGATGTATTTAGTTCTCAGCTGACAGCTAATACCAGGCACCATAAGAGGCAGTTCTCAAGGTAAGGTTTAATATCTCCCAGTGGTTAGGAACGTGCTTGTTGCTGTTTGCACATTGGCTACATCTGATAAGTAAAACCACCTCTAAGAAACCCTTGAGAAATAAGAAATAAGGATATTCAATGTTGGAATGCAGATTCACATGTTGTTATTAACCTCAGAGTTTGGGTTAGACACTCATTTCAGTGAACAACTGTGAAATTGTAAGGCTATTACTTTCTAAGCCCATGTAATTCCTACCATCTTCCTCAAATTTTGTAACACTTACTTCAATTCTCTTCTCGACCAGAGCCTCCAAAAGGAGAATAATTCCAGAACAGAGAGCAACATGGCATTTACAATTATAAATCTTGATGTCCAGTAGTGCACATCTAGCCAATCCCAAGCAAATTCAGCTATCAGCTGGTATGGCAAAAATATATACTTTACAATGAATTCTCTCCATTGCCTCCAAGAAGGATCTTTAAGGTCCTGTAAATTACGATAAAAAGACTGTTAATCAATTTTCTATTAAACTTACTTAATACTGGCTTATTTCCATTAGTCTTTTGTGGAAAAGCTGGGGGTTTTATACACTGAAAGCAGTAATTTATCTTTATTATACTTGCTAGTAGGTAATACTGTAATGGAGTAATTTCCATTAGATTAGAACACCACTTTCTGTAGTCATGTGATCTTCAGAAGAATCAATTTCACACATTTAAAGTCTTAAAAGCCTAAAATCAATCCTATTAAAGGTAATGGTTGCAACACTGGTGATTGCATACAATAAAATCAAGAACCACTTACTCCAAGTCTGTTGTTTTTAAAGTCATAGTGTAAAGAGATGAAATTATGAATAATTACATTGTGTTTTTATGCTGCTAGTCTTAAAATGCTTTTAACCAGAGCAAATAGCATATTTAATGGTTTGAATACTTACAAGCAGTTTTGTGACAGTATCTTCATACTTGTCTTCTTGCATAGGACAAATTGTGTGGATGAAAGGTAGGAAAGCTTCTGCATAATCAAACAAATACAGGTATAACATACTGAGTCTTGGAGAACTCTTCAGTGCATACAGAAGAAAGAGTGATTTTCCTGGGTTTACGGCCTAAAAGGTATCAAATTTCAATCAGTAAAAAACCAAAATGAAAGGGACATGGCAGTTCTTAGATTTTCTGACAATCATTTTTCAAAAGGTTGTTTTTCAAATACAGCAGTTCATTAAACTGACCAGTTTTTACACAGGTAATTCCACTCCTCCTGGCCTTAACAGAATCTTCTTTTAAAGGTATTACTTTAAAAATAATTAATATACATGACATGACACACTTTATATAAAATTTACCTTATATTCCCAAAGGTTCTGTGGTGGTTTAACACCTAAAGTTTTCACACATTCCAGTTCTGCCATAATAGCTCTCCTGTGGTTACTGTTCTCTACACTGTAGGGCTCTTTGGTAAAATCCTCTTCAGTCAGTGTTATGAGAAGTCTACAAAAGCAGAAGAATTAAGAAGGTAAACAGTGCCTATTCACCAAAAAAGATGACTAACAAAACCACAACTGCATACTGAAACAATAAGCTACTGATACAAGGTAGCACCTTTTGGGTTAAAGAATCATAGAATACTTTGGGTTGGCAAACTTTGGGACTTGAAAAGATCATCTTTACATTGCATATCAAGTGTTCTATGCCAACTGCATCTCAGAGCCTGGGTTTTAAATTTCCTTTTTTTCCAGTTTCCTCTTGCCTGCTTTCAGCCTGGCTCTTGGGTGGAATACATATGCATATAGCACATGCATATTTCCACAAGAAAGGAAAGGTGGAAGGGGTGGATAATACATCAGTAGAATTTTACTCTCAGTATCATTTCAGTTTGCATTGTCAGCATTTTAAAAACTTCTTAGAAAATTTTCAGGTGGCTTGCTAAGTATCTACTCCTAAAAGTTTTCAACAGCAATTGTTAAAACTTCTTCTGAAATGTATTCTGATCCATCAACAGAATATTCCCACAATCTATGTAACACAGTACAGTCATCTCACAATAAGCCACCCCTAATGAATCTGTCAGTAGTCCAATCCCATAATAGTTGTCCTTGACCATCAGGTCCCTCACCTTCCATTTACTTTCTCCAGTAAAAATCTTTCTTTGTAATGTGAAGCCCACGGGCCCAGCTGCTCCAGCCAGAGTACCACTTCCTCAGCAGTCCACTTAGCAACAGGCTTGTGGACAAGAAGATCATCTCCAAGTTCTCTGCTCCTCCAGTGATAGCCAAGTAGAACTACCTACAGGTAGATTACAAAGACAAATAAACAAATATCCTTTACTTGCAAAGCAAATACATGAATGATATAAATAAACACACAATAAGAGGCTTGACACATAGAGTCTTCCATTTTATGGAGACTAGAACATTCAGGTTTTAACAAAGTATTTTTAAGCTTTACCCACTAACTTCCATTTGCTGGACAGTTGGAGTCTCTTCTATGCTGACAATGTTTTTTCTGTGCATGTAATTTGAGAATATTTGATTGCATGCTTAAGGAAGCAAATAGGGAAAACCAGATGAAACTTACCGCTACACAAGTTAAAGCTGTCAGAACGCCTGAGAAAAACCCTCCACGAGGATTAATTCTTCCTGTGTTGGGAACTGTAGGCATCTGGTCATTCCCATGTTTTTGGAAAGTTGCTAAGCTGCGTGCTACATCACTGTTTTGTTGAATATCTTCTTTTCTTTGTTCAATGGCATCAGAAAATAGCTTTTCAATAACATCCCTAATAGGAAAAATATTTGTCATTATACTGTATGACCATTGAGGCTTAATATTCAGAAGGGGGACTCATTTTTGGATTTTTGTTTTCCAATTGTTACTGAAAACTATCATCTTTACAAGCAAGCAAAAAAATAGTTATTAAAGCTTAGTAAACTTAGAATTATATCAATCACTGGAAAGCAACATTTTCCTTAGCTTCTAAAGCTAAAATACTACGTAACTCCCAAGTTATTTCTTATATAAAATTAGAATTCTGTGTGCCACTGGCAAGCCTCAATTATTAAAAAATGCTAAGCAAAAGACAACATAAAAGGCTACCATCAATCCTACCATCTATTTATTTAAATATTATTAACCCCAGACAAAGTATTATTAACAAAACAACTTGCGGGTAATTCAAGACAGCAAGTAGATGTTTGTAGCTTTGTTCTGCAATATGATCACACTTCTTCCAATAAGTAATTCATATTACAGAAATTACTACACAATTATCCAAGATCAATCTAACTTAGAATTATTACAAAACAGCCAGCTATATTAGGAGACTGAGGATCCTGCCTCTCCATCTCCCAAAAAATTTAGAAGGGGGAAGAAGCCCTCCCCCCAAACAAACCTGCTCCCTCAAAACAAAACCAACCAACCTGCCTCCTAATTCCATGTGCTTGAACACTTCATTACAAGTGCACAAGCTGAAAGTCTTTGGGATTTAAATTGCTTTGTGACACTTCAGATTACCAATTATCTAAGAATATTTCCAGCAAACTCAAGAAACCAGACAGCTAATTTCTGTGGTTTCAGTTACGTAAAAAAGACATTCACAAAACAGTTCACTCACCTGAGGAGGATGTTGACTTTGGGGAATCCTTCCCATTTTTCTCTGCATTCAGGGCATTCGTTCTTCTTGGATGATACCCACCACAAGGCCAAGCAGTGCCTACAGAAGCTGTGCCCACAGTTCAGGGTGGTGGGATTGATCAGAATGTCGTAGCAGCAGTGGCAGAGGAACTCACTGACTGATATCTGCCGACCCAGGCCAGGAGCAGCACACGGTTCCACTTTTGCCCTCTGTGTTTCCCCTCGTAAAGTCTCATCTTCCTCCATTTTCCTTTATGCCTTACACAAACAGAAAGCTCTCTTAGATCTTCAAACCAGATAAGGCATCACTTCTGCAAAACAACATGAAAACAGCTATTAGAGATGTTTAGAATTGTAAGCAATGTGATTTATTATTGCACCCCTTTTGACACTCGGATGGTTTTAAATTTTTGAAGTAACTCAGCCGTCCCCAAAATGAAACATGATCTACTTTTTCAACAATATATTCATAGCCAACTACAATCAAAACCAGATTCTAGATGTAAACAGCTGGGCTCAATCTCCCTATGCTTTCTTCTCCTGTGTTACAAAATACACGAAAGTGAAACAAAATAATTCACTACGATTCACTTGACTTTTGACAGTAGCTTTAATCAAAGTTTTAGGTAAAAGAAACCAGTCAGAGGAAATATCATTAAAAAGTATCATCAGAGGATACAAAAATAAAATACCAGTATAAGGTAATGATCTAATTTACTTCATCCCTCTTCTTTCCAAGCATATGGAATAAAATACTACTAACAGGTCAATGCTAGACATTGCTAGGCAATGTCTACCACAATGTTAAAAAAAAAAGGAAAGTTTGATCCACCAAGTCATATGCTTCAGAATCACAAGGGATTGATCTGCACACCTTCTTAGCAAAGCTCTTAACTCTATGTTAATCTAACTCGTCTTTACTTTTTTAGTATTACAGAAAATGCACAGATAAGAAGAGTTTAAGATGGTTCCAAGCTTACTAAAATATAAACATATTTGCTTGATGTTCCTACTCCATTCTCTTAGGTAGCAGTATATAGTTTCTTAAGAAAAACACTGATCCAGATCATTCACTCATCACTCATGATATGTTAGAAGATACCAAGAATTCGGCAATCTTCTCTTCAGACACTACCAAGCCAAAATATGATTACACTCTCCACCTTGTGGCTCCTGCTTACTACTAACTTACCGACTTGCCATCCAGATCAAGCACGAAGAGGTAAGCACGCAAGCAGGTGAAGAACAGAAATTACAAAAAAACCACAAGCACAGAAACAGAAACCAATAGTGAAACTAGAACACTTCGACTTCCAAACCTGTATTTCCATGGCAAAGCACAGGCTGTTGGCTTTCTAAAACAGACCTGAAACAGCACTTATAAGAGGAGAAATAAAGACAAGATTTTGCACCTAAAAACATTCTTCTAGTTTTCCTGAAAGACAGAGGCACCAGGATTTCTGTGGAAAACACACCGCTCAGTCTACGCCAAGTAAGAGCCAGCAGCAGAATGATTCCCGGCTCCTCTCCTGTCTCTTCCCAGCTCCAGCTTCCTGCACTCCGCGCTGCTTCCTCAGGCGCAGCACTGGCGGTCGGGGCCGCGGCGTTTGCTGCCCGGGCAGGGCAGGGCAGGGCAGGGCAGGGCAGGCCCCAGCCCGATACCCCGCAGCAGGCTCGNGCCCGCCCCGCCGCTTCCGCCCCGCGAGCACGGCGGCAGCGCGGCTCCTCCCTCCCTCACTCACCACAGCCGCTCGGCTTTTCATCTCATGCGTTCTCAGGCTTGAGCGCTGCTACACTCCCATTTCTGGCAATACGTGCATATGTATTCACAGAATCACAGAACTGCAAGGTTGGAAGGGACCTTTAAGATCATCGAGTCCAACCCAGCCCTAACACTTCAACTAAACCATGGCATCCAGTGCCTCATCCAGTCTTTTTTTAAACACATCCAGGGATGGTGACTCCACCACCTCCCCGGGCAGGCTATTCCAGTACCTGATCACTCTTTCTGTAAAGAACTTTTTCCTAATATCTAACCTAAATTTCCCTTGACGCAGCTTGAGACTGTGTCCTCTAGTTCTGTCGGTTGCTGCTTGGAAAAAGAGACCAACCCCCACCTGACTACAGCCACCTTTCAGGAAATTGTAGAGGGCAATAAGGTCACCCCTGAGTCTCTTCTTCCGTATTCGTGAGACTGAGGTACACTTGCTTACTGTACACTACGCACCCAGGTAGCCTTCCTTCGCAGAAACTGCTCAAGGTTGATTTTACAGTAAAGATTCGAGGTGTAGTCTTAGAAGTAAAGGAGACTTTCAGGTGCTAGTCTGATTGCAGTGCTAACGCATCCTGCACACAGACTGTTCTTACCACATAAGAGTCTATCTCTCCACATATTCTTTCAGTTACTTCTATCAGTCTCTGTTTCCTTAATTCCCTTACTGAAATTCTTTTTGACTAGTCCAAAAAAATTTGATTCACTCTCTACAACACCCTGACAGGAGGTTGTAGGCAGGTGGGGATGGGCCTCTTCTCTCAGGGAACAAGTGCCAGGACATAGCTTTAGTCTGCACCAGGGCAGGTTTAGGCTGGACATGAGGAAAGGGTGATTAGACACTGGAAAGGGCTGCACAGGGAGGTGGTGGAATCACCGGCCCTGGAGGCGTTTACGGACTGCACATAGCACTGAGTGCCACGGTCTGAGTGATACGGTGGTGTTTGGTCACAGCTGGGACTCGATCATCCCAGAGCTTTTTTCCAACCTAATTGATTCTGTGAATTTTAAAAGGACCTCTGAGATGTATTTTTTTCAACTACTCAACAAAGTGACATTTTAAGATTTTGTTTCTGTTTGATACAAACTACAAGTCCAGTTCAAATGACATTTCAGTTAATTATTCCAGCCTATTCCAAGAAAGAAAATAGTCTCTCATAGTTTTCTCTCTCATATTATCCTTTTTTTTCCAGAGAACCAATCAGATCTTTAAACTACTCTAGCATGAAGCAATTCAAACTCTTCTAGATCTGAGGAAGCACATCTAGATCTACCTTGGTATGCAAGGTGAAAATGCAGCCCAGAATATTTGTTCTAGAATATATTTTTTACTACTTTTTTGTGTCTTTTCAGTTAGCTTCACATTCAATGTTCCTTAAAGTAAAAGGGCACACAAATGTTTGATAGCCTGTGCAGGCAGACTTGAATGATGTGGAAACATGGCCTTTCTGTTCCAGTTTATATAACTTTTGACATATAAAAAGCCATGGAATCTCAAACTAACTGCTTGTATTGCCCTCTCCCACTTTTTAGGTGTTCCTTCTGTTTACGTAACCATACATGTTGAAGTCAAAAATGTCTGATCTGTAAGACATAGTACTTCAATTCCTATTACAGTTCCTATTATTACAGTTTATGTTTGACTTGCAGTTTATTTTGTGGGTCAGGGAAGCAAAGAGTTCCCAAATTTGTCAGCTACTTGGGGGAAAATGTCAGGCTTCTAAAACAGCCATCGACCACTTTAAAGTGCCATGAGCACTTTAACTAGAAACTGCAGAAATGCATCTTAAAAAACTGAGGAGTAACATGAAAATTTTAGGCTTCAGCCAATTTACTACAAAATAAAAACATCTCTGCTATTTTAACTAATATCTTACTGGGAGCCATTTAATCATACTAGATGATTTGCTGGGAATGTCTGTTGAATAAATTGCTTATACTGAAAAGGCAAAGCTTAATATTGAAGAATCTTTACAAGCTTTCTCCACTAAATCCTGCATAATTATTTCTCTTTTTCTGTATGCAGAGATTACCCACTGCAATTTGTGGAGAATTTTTTGTTTTCATTCTGCTAGAATTCTGGAAAACATGCTTTATGAGCCGTGTGAAGTCCAGCCCTGCAGCACAAACTCTGAACTCCTGTGCCTCCCGTGCCCACAATCCTGCCCTGTGCCCAGCGCAGCACCTTCTCTGTGGGGCAGCTCCTCCTTGCACAGCGCTGCTGCGGGCCCATCCCGCGGGGCGTTCTCTTCTCCAGCCGTGTCAAAATGCCTCTTGGAACAGGAAGACGCTTCTGCAATACGGCAAGACCTCCAGTTCCCCTGGAATTATCATCATTAAGGCATCGTCGCTAGCAGTTCTCCACCATCCTCCTGGTGTCTCCCAGGCAGAGTCCCATCCCTTCTTCCTTGCTGGCGCTAGTTACGGATTTCTAGCTTTGAGGGCGAGGCCCACATCCAGGACATTTCACCACGCCCCACAGGACTCCGGCTGGTTGTAAGGCTTCCTTCCCCCGCGGCCGCCTCAGAGTACACGGCAGGCTGCTGAGGGCACCGTTCAAAGCCGGCGGCGCCGAACCCGCGGGCGGACAGGGCGGTGCGGCCCTGAGGGCTCCGCCCCGGTAGGAAATGGCGGCGGCCCGGGCTCACGTGCGCGCTCACGTGCGGCGCGCGGGGCGGCCCCGGAAGCGCTCGGCGGCGGCGGCGGGCGGTGCCGGGCGGTGCCGGGCCGAGCTCCGGCGGGCGGGGGCGCGGGATGGAGGTGATCAGGAGCAGTGAGTGACCACCCGGCCCTGCTTCCCGAGCTCTGCGCCGCTGGCGCTAAGCTGTCTCGGTGTCCCGGCGTCCCTGCCCCGCGCTGGCGGCCGCTCCGGCCTCAGCCTCTCCTTCATGGCGAAGGGGTCCCCATTCCCCCGCTCACCCATGAGGCGCAGCCCTGAGCGGGGAGGCGCGGCCCCGAGGCTGAGGGGGCGGCGGGCAGGCCCTGGCCGCCCCTGCCCGCCCGAGGGGCGCCGGGCTGCCGGAGGATGTCGTTCGTAGTCTCAAGTGTGTTTTAACCCTTTACCCGCAGATTTTAAGGATAACCTAAACAAAGTGTATGAAGCCATTGAAGAGTCGGACTTCCTGGCCATCGATGGAGAGTTTTCCGGTACTGTTGCATCTCTTTTGTTATTGTGAACTGTTGGCAGTATCTGAGGGGGGATGGTTTGACCTCGGTGCCCGAGTTCATCACCCCTGTGATGTGTCGTAGGGTTGGCTTGAAAATGCTAAAGCTGAGGCTACCACGGAGTGATTAAACCACTTGTTACATGTGCGATAGCAAGGCTTTAGTCAACGATGCATGTCATGCTTATGCTGCTTGTGCTCCCACAGTAATCGTCCAACATGACAACTGATAATTGTTACAGCTCAAGGTAAAAAAACCAGAAGCTGTTACATGTGCCATGAAAGCAATGAATGGGTTGGGATAAGTGAGGGAGATCCTGCAAGTGTTTGGACAGGGAAAGGCAGCACTAAGAACGTGTGTGTTTGTGAAACCACGAGGGTATGTGCAGCAGAGAGATGCTTTAGTAGGTACCTCGCCTTTGGGATGCAGAGTTCAGTTCACTGAGGAGACATTAATGAGAGCAAGACTAGGTTTTGTTACCTGTGGTATTTGTGGAAGCACAGTTATTGCATATTGCTTAAGGTGACTAAGTTATTCAGTAAATCTCTGGGCAACAGTGTTTAGTTTGGCTTTGATCCTGCATTGTGTTGTGAAGCCCCTTTACGTGAGGGTACTGGTAGGTCTTGGCCTGCTACTGACATGTTGAATAGGAGCTAGAATGACAGAGCTTTTGCAGAAGAGCTTTGCTTCTAGAACACCACTATTAAAATTAGTGGCTTGTTGCAGTAGTATTTTTCTCAAATAAATAATTGTAACACCTACTTTAAGTAAAAGCATTTTTCTTAAATTGCCAGTTGTTCCATTTCTTTGCTATGCTTAATTTTGAAAAGCTTACCTAAAGCAAAATATGTTCTACTTTTTCAGGGATCAGTGATGGGCCTTCAGTTAGTGCATTAACAAATGGCTTTGACACTCCAGAAGAAAGGTATCAGAAGCTTAAAAAGGTAAAGTGTTTACATGGACTAAAATGAAAACTGAAGCTGCTTTTAGTGCAGCATCTTGTGTGTATGACCAACAGGAGAAAAGAGAGCTGGAACTTCCCTCAGTTCTTGTCTCTTTGTGGAATGAAAGTGCATACTGAAGTCATCTTGGGCCAATAGTAAGATGATTAAATGGGGATGAAAACTAGCAGAAAAACTCTGGTGTGTTTACTTTAAAATTACCAGAAAACGAACACTAGTTAAGAAGATTCACTTTACTTAATTTTGGAATGGAGAGAAATTGTATGTGGATGCACCCTGGTAGTCCTTAAATGTGTACATATTTTATTCTCATGCAAAATTTCCCTTTCCTTTCCAGCATTCCATGGATTTCTTGCTCTTTCAGTTTGGCCTTTGCACTTTTAAATATGATGACACAGAAGAAAAGTATGTTATTCTCTTATTATTTGTTTTCTTAATTGAGAATTTTCTAAAGTAATACTGATAAGCTGTATTGACATGTAACTCATCTTTTCTACAGGTATATAATGAAGTCATTTAATTTCTATATTTTTCCAAAACCCTTTAACAGAAATTCACCAGATGTCAAGTTTGTCTGTCAGGTTAGTAAAAAAACAGTTTAATTTTATTTGGTTAAGGTATACCTGAAATAAACTTCAGTTTAAAGGGTAGAAAAATACAAGTTTCTGGGTTGTTTTTTTTTCTTATAAAATAAATAAGCATCAGTTAAGAGCAATCCCAAAAATGGGAGAGTTAAGGGAATATCCTTGACTTCAGTTCTTAAATCTTGTTACTCATTACATTGCATGGTTTCTGGAATTTGAGATAATGTTCCAAACTTGGCAAGATGATTCTATTTTTTTCTCCATTTCTCAATGAACTTCCAGTTTCCTTGTTTTTTAATCCTTTATTCTCATCTGCTTATCTTGCTTTCACTGCTTCCCAGGCTATTGCCAACATTTTTCTGGTCTTAGACTTGTTCTCCTGAACCACATTTTGCTTTCTTTATTTTCCTCTCTCCACATAGTTTGTTCTTTCATCTTTATCCCTTACCATATTCATTGTTTTTGTACCTCATGGAAGTTGAAAATCAGTAAGAAAAGTAGCATAGCCTAAACTCTCAGTGGCTTCTTTAGGGTCACAAACTTGGTTGTTCTTGGCTTTGGACTTTGTAAAATTTCTTAAAAAGTGTGAAAATAACTTAACTGATCTTTTATGCCACAGCCAGATTTGCCAATTGTAAAGCCTTTTTCTCTTGTTGCAGAGTTCAAGTATAGATTTTTTAGCAAACCAAGGATTTGATTTTAATAAAGTTTTTCGCAATGGTGAGTTGTTCTGGGGTTTTTTTTCAATTTCTTTCAATGTCTGCATAATTTATGATGACACCTTTCATTGTTTTCTGCAAAGAAAAAAGGCTGCCATCCATGATACTGTCTTAACACGTAATGAAGTTCTTGAATTAGTCTTACCCAGTCTACTGTTGTGCTGATGGTAACTCCCTTTCCAAGAATTCATTGCATAGCTCAGCAGAACAGAATTCCCACTAACATGAGAGCTTGCTTGCTTTTTTTGTATGGAGGCGAAGTGTGAATGACAAGAGAGTAACAAGGTGCGGAGCTGTGTAACACACCAGTAGGAATGCCTAGGAAAGGGATCCCAGTGCTCTGGGACTGGGGCTGCTGCAGTCTGCTACTTGTGATGCACAGAGCAAGGAGAGAAGTGCTCAGCCCTTCTGTGGGTGTGATCTGCAGCTCTGCAGTGCTGGGGCTCGTGCCTGCTGCAGAGGAGGCTCTGTAGTGCAGTGGTACCAGCTAACCTGGGAGGCTGGACAGACACACACATCTACAGCACACCACTGAAAGGGAAGGGTTTGCTTTCAGCCTGCTGGGGTGTAACACAGGCAAATGCTTGAATCCCTATGCATCCCTAATTAGTCTCTAATTATGATGAGCTTTTACTTTTTTTTGTTAGGAATTCCATATTTGAATCAGGAAGAAGAGAGACAGCTAAGGGAACAGTATGATGAAAAACGTTCTCAAGCCAATGGTGCAGGATCTCTGTCATTCATTTCTCCTAATTCTACAAAGTGCCCTGTAACAATTCCTGAAGACCAGAAAAAATTCATAGAGAAAGTAGTGTAAGTAACACTGTTTAATATCCTCTGATAAATAGTTGTTAAAACTAAAATGTGAACAGTAGTGATATTTTCACACGTTTAAGCCATTTTTATTAATTCACTGTTTGTAAAATGCTGCTTTTTTTGTTATGAAGCATTTTCTTGTCTTTTGGAGAGAGCTGTGAACTTCCAAAAAAATAACATAGTAGATATAGAAGCAAATAATCTCTTTCTTCCAGGGAACAGATAGAAGACTTATTAAAGAATGAAGAAAGTGAAAGTTTGGAACTGGAGCCATGTACAGGGTCAGTTTCTGAAATTGCATTTCTTCTAAAAATTTTTTTAGTTGGTCATACAGAATTAGGGGAGGGACAGGGAAGAATATGCTTACTTGGTTAACTGTAGCAAAATCTACGTTTGACTAATTTTTGAATGTTGAGAAAACGTGGTGCTGTATATGGGTGTTATATTGTGAGCTGTAACTTCTGCATGTAGTGGCAAAACATTATTTAAGTATAGTCAAGAAACGTCTTCTATGTATGAACTGCCTTTTGTTACTGCTGAAGTGATCCATAAGCCTTGGAGATGCATTTTATAAAGAAACTTTTCAAATCTATTGAGCTACTGATTGTTCACAGTTGGCAGTGTGTGACTGTTTTTAGAAGGTTTGTTTCCCAAGAATCTATTTGGCTTTGGAAACTAGATATTTGGAGAGTATGATTATTTTAAAATTTTTTTTAAAAAAGCATTTAGAAATAGTAGGACATGGTGAAGCTGGGGATAAGGTAGCATCACTATATCTATATTGAGTGATCATGACTACAGAATACTTTCTGATGAGAAGATATATGGGTAACTTTAAAACATGGTGTAAATGCCTTTAGAGTTTGGCAGCTGAACATCATAATTCAGTAAATATCTTCCTAGCCTATAGTTCTGCTAGCAGTGACTCTTGCTTTAAAAATCTTTCTACAAATGAACACTTAAGGATCAGCTTGAACTAGAAATCATTACTAGGAGACACTCTGTAAAAGGATTCTTAGTAACACGATTGTCTTTTGGTTTTAGATTTCAAAGGAAATTAATTTATCAGACCTTGAGCTGGAAGTAAGTTACTGGTAATACTGCCTTACTGTATATTTTTAGTACTTTTGATAAGAAATCTGGGTAAGATCTGATCTACTTGACTGTGGGGTGATTGATTTAGACTTTATTTTTCCCTTTAAAAGAAGACTTCTGTAGTGTTCTGAAAATGAATTACATTAAACTTATTTGTGATGATTAATTTAGATATTAAAACTTAGTATTTGTTTTATCATTCCTATGTAAAATCTCTGAATAGAACAGTGCAGCCTAGAATCATGTAACAAATGCAGCATGCTAGGTTTTTAATGAACAGTAGATGCATGTGTTTATACAGATTGTGGGATTTACCTGAAAAAGTAGTAGTTCTATAGTAGGTCCTGGTATGGTTGTAGTTTTCTGTTGGATGCCAAGCATAAGCACATCTGATAATTTAGTATACTGCCTAAATATATCTCTTAAGGCCTTAGGAGAAACTCTAAGGCTTTAGAGTGAGATTTTCACTGTTCTGGCTGCAGTAGTAAGATGTGGAAAAGATGCAAGTCTTTTTTTGTATGTTTAGTTAATTCAGTGTTGCAGCACTGAGTCTGGCAGTCTGTTACTTGCTCTGGAAGCAGATGAAATAAAGCTTCTCTCTAGAAAATGGAATCTCAAGAAGTGAGCTCGAGAACTGATCTGAAAAAAAAGCAGACATGTTTTCAGCAATTTTCAGTGTCTGTTTTTTAACATATCTATAGCTTCCTGTAGCATGTGGTTTTACGTTTGTCTGACACTTATCCTTGCATCTTCTCTGAGTGGATGGAAGAATGTGTTCTTGAGTTGTGTTTTTTAACATTCAGCAGTGTTGCTTTACATGAGTACAGCTGTGTACACTGTGTGTGTGTATTGGAGAGAGAAAGCCAAGCTGTGAAGGTGGCATGGAGCTAATTAAAGCAGAAGAATGAAGTTATTGATTGCCCTTGTGACCTGACCTCTTCACAGGTCATTTTCTCTATTGAAGTATTCTCTTGTGCATCAGTGTTTTGATGCATCCATGGGCATGAGGCAGCTCCTAAGTGAGATGGAGGCTCAAAACTGTGTGAGGAGTCAGGGTGGAAAGAACACAACAGTGTTTGGAGTGTGCTCTCCAGTACTAATTTTAGGAGTAGCCAGAGGGGAAGGAAATTTGCTGGTTCTGAAGTGGTTGCACAGTTGTGGTTAGTTTATTGTAATGAGATGATGAGAGTAATTGCTACTGGTTAAGCAGGAAAAGGCAATATTCTCCTTACTTTTGCTATCAGTTGGATGCTCTATGGCTCTGTGTATGGTGTTATTTTGGAAATTAAATGTGATTGTGGTGGTGTGATGCAATCCTGTAGCAGAAGTGATTACATTTGAGTTAATAATTCCTATTAAAATCTACTGGTAGCAGAAAGTTCAGGGTTTGTTAACTAGTCCTCAAATAAGTGATGTATTAAAGACATGCAGTTTTCAAAGAAGCTGTCTTGGAGTTGTAAGTAAATGAGAGCATTATCACCAGCATTTTTGTTTTGGATTTCTTGAAAGCAAAGATTCTAGATTGTGATGTAATATCTAGATGATGTTTACTTAATATCATCAAAATAAGAAATTACAGGTTCCACAAAAACAGAGTGGGAAATTGTGTTAGGTAATGTTACTGTTAGGTAATGTAAGAGGCTAGTTAAACTAGCCTATTGCTTCAAATTTTGCTTTATTAAAATTAAAAAGAAACTTGTAATAGTTCTTTTACACCTAAGACTTATAGAAATAATGAAACATGAAATTACTAAATTACTGTTGTGGTTTCAATATACTAAATGCTAAGTGAATAGCTATTAATACTTACTTTTCATTTGTTTTGATGTAGGTATCCAAAAGGCATCCACGTGGAAACTCTAGAGTCAGATAAGGTAATTAGGCCTGTTACTGCCTCTAACATTTGTTCTGTTGAAAGAAAATTGTATTTCTCAGTTTCACCATCTGTCCTGATTTTTAGATCTAACTTGAGCTTTGTTATGCAAATGCAAAGCATTTTAAATGAAATACAGTGAGCTAGTTTCTATCTACCAACATATGGAGTGTGGGCATGTATTTGTGTGGCTTAATATTACTTTTTAAAAGGATACTAAAAGGTGTTTTAAAATACAGTGGATCTGATGTTCAGTATTAGTGAGAAGTAGGTTGTGATCTTAGAGGAAAACCAGCAGCATCACATGCTGGGTCCTCACTTCCCAGCATAGATCTCTGCTTCAAAAGGTATTTGAACTCTTTATAAGGAAATGCTGATAAACTTTTTTGAGAAGTAAAAAGTGTGTTTAGGAAAAATTAGGTTTGGTGGATGAATCAAATACAGCTTTCTAACGTAGGCTTCTGGGAGTAGGTGATAATGTGGTGCCTACAATAGAAACAGTTGTGTTGCCAAGTAACTGCTGCTGAGGTATGACACTTTTCTTTACAATGTAAATTGATAGAAACTTACAGCAACTTAAATCTGAACTTCTCAGAGTCATTCCTCAAACTATACATTTTTTCTTTTAGAAGGAGAGATACATTGTTATTTCTAAGGTAGATGAAGAGGAACGAAAAAGAAGAGAGCAGCAGAAACAAGCAAAAGAACAGGTAAATAAATTCAGTTCCATTTGTTCATGTGAGAGAGGAAGGGTGAGAATCTCTGACTTCACTCAGCAATGCAAAAATGCAGGATAGGGTTTGGTATTGTTTCCCTTTGGTTTGCTGTGGCTGGCAGAATTTGATTTTCTAAATTCTGCCAATTGACTTAGGCTTTGTAACAGAGCAAAAAGAGTTGCAAGGCACTCTGAAAAATTTTTAAAAATCAGAATTTGTGGAATACTGAATGAGTATTCTGGAGTAGTGACTACCTCCTTATATGAATCTCTGCTCTCACAGAAGTGTGGCCCAGTAAGAGCAAACATCAGTTTCTTGCAGAAATTCTTGAACAAGTTACATGGTTTGGATTCACAGTCTCCCCTTCTCTTACAAAGCTTGCTTGCTCTTGGTTGTCTGAGTTAATGTCCTGTACAATGAATGTGGCATTTCTCCATAGAACCACGCTGTACACTCCTGCTGTGGTAACAAGCTGACCAGGAGGTCACACCTGGTGTATTCAGACACTCTCAGTGTTCATTGGACTTTGTGTTTTGTTTACTGAGTGATGCAAATTTCAGGAGGTCATAATACTTAAATTGTGGGAGTTCCCGATCAAACTCTTGTACTTTGTGTTTTCATATATCAAGATAAAATCAGTTGGGGTGGAGCAAATAATACTTCTATGCAGAATGCCTTTTAAGAGGGAAAGAGATATCTAGAGACATTAACTAATGTGACATCTCTTTTTCCAGAAGGCAGGTCAGGAACAATTAACTACTACAGTAGGGTTTTCTGAAGTGTTTTTAGTGGGGGTATTACTTGCTCAAACTAGCAGCATTCAGAGCTGAACTAAAGTAACAGTGAATGTTTTAACTGAATTTTTGTTCTGGTGGAATAAAGACAGATAACACAAGGCAGAAATTGCTTCCCTACACCTGAAAAAGAAAAATCTGTTACAGAACAGTTTGTGCTGTAGTCAGAACCCCCCAAATTAATCAAAAGTCAGTTTATACAACTACAGTGTTATATAATGTGAGTCACACATTTTAATGTTTCTCCTTGGTTTTGTTTATATAGATAATGAAGAATGTTTCTTCCTCAATCTGTGTTAGCATAAAGTACGATCTGATTTAATAGGAGTAACAGTCAGGATTCAACCTGTAGCATAAGTAACAATATATGTAAAAAGTACAGCTGAAAATATGTAGGTTAATTTTAATACCTTCTGAGCTGCTTGCAGTGTCATAGCTGCTGAGCACTGTTGGAGATCATGTGCTGACAATGAACTGACTGCAGCTGTTACTGCTCTGGCTGGGGTGAAGTTACCCTTCCTTGTAGCAGCCTGTATTTTGCTGTGCTTTGCTTTGTGGCTAAAACACCACTGATACCATCCTTGTGTTTTGTCTGCTGCTGAACAGGACTTGCACAGTGTCAAGGCTTTCCCTCCCACCCTCCTCCAAAAGCAAGGAGGCTGGAGGGGATGGGCTCTCATTATCCTTGTCCACAAATCTTGTTGTCTGTCTTTGAATTTTGGGTGAGGGGAGTGAGCAAAGGGCAGAGTGGCTGCTTGGCTTCTGGCCGGCGGCAACTCAGGACAGCAACTTGCAACTCATCCTACTTAACAGTGAACCAGAGCCACATATAAAATGGAAATTCTGTGAGCAGCATCCTGCTTTAACCTCTTCCAAATATTGACATTTCCTTCGTGGTCTGTTCTTGCCTGTCTGAGAAATAGTTTGAGGCAAACTGGGGGCATCTGGCAGTTTGCAGGTACAGTTCTGGCAGTATTTGCATTTATGTCTCACTAATGTCAGAATCTTTGCTTACAGGAAGAATTGAATGATGCTGTTGGATTTTCCAGAGTTGTTCATGCCATTGCTAATTCTGTAAGTTAATGTGATTTTTAACCTACCTTTTGTTTGTAAGAAAAAATAAATAATTCAAAGAAAAGATTCTTTTGCTGTTACATTTTGGAAGATAAGATGAAATAAGTTAAAATGACATTTTAAGTTTATGTTGCTTCATGTTTTACAGTGGTTGAGTGTAGTAGGTTAAGTAAGCTCAAACCAAAGAATGACATGAAGAATCTTACTATCAGCAATTTCTTAGGGCTCTTAAGGAAATAAGCTTTGGTGGGGTTTTTTTTCTCTGTTCTGAAAAGATTGTGGAGTTTTTTCCTGGCAGTTAAAGGCTGTCAAGGAAGGACTGTCATCATGTTAAATGAATCAAAGTTAACATTTAAAAAACTGCTTGAGCTTTTTCAAAGAGCTTGCTTTGTACAACATCTGGCACGAAAGGTTCTGCGCTGTGAGGAGTCAGACCATGCCCTTAATAACTGTTGTATATTAAACCATAAGGAATATATTGTGTGTTGTTGTATAAGTAAATTAAAAGGTAATGGACTGAGAAATGCCTTGACTTCAATCTTAATAGATTACACTTGGAAACCAAGTTGTAAATAGCTCTTCTAGTGCATCTGCTCAACATGTGAAGCTGCTGTGAAAGCCTGTGATAAATGGGTGGGAGTAGAGGAAAAAGGAGTGCCTGCTCTGAGAGAATGGAGGAGTGTGTGGGGCAGGCAGAGAGCAAATGGGGAGCTTTGATGTGTATTTGTTCCCACATGCCCTTGGCTGGCATCTGGGATAGGGGTTTTCACAGATTCCCTTTGCCATGGCCAGAACTGGAAATGTAACAGGCATTTAATGTTATTTTCACAGGGCAAGCTTGTTATTGGGCACAACATGCTGCTGGATGTTATGCACACCATACATCAGTTCTATTGTCCCCTACCTGATGTAAGTAATCTTTTGAGTGTTCAGATGATGAAATAAATGCCTTAATATATTTGTCTTTTAGTATTATCTCCACACTTTCTTCTGAGTGGAAGAAGTGGTCAGTCTGTGAAGAAATATAGAAAAGTATTTTTAAAAAATCTGTTTGGTACTTCTGGGCTACTGCCCTATTGTCATAAATATTTATGTAGGAAGTTTAGTTGGATTGTTCTCCTTTGCATTTTTAAAATGTTCAAATCAGATAGTAGAATTGTGATTTTTGCTTATATCAGTTATATTTAACTGACTGACGTGTTATAAGATACTGGTGTGGAGCTTCAGCACAATTACATAGCGTTTCCCCCTTTCCTTGTAGTTTACAAAATGGGAATGTGTGTTTTTAAATAATACAGACTTACTAAAATGATAAGCAGTCTTGTAGCAGGATGATGTTCAGTGGAGTGAAGAGGTGTAATGTCAGAATAATCGGAGGGAACACACTTAGACTGCAGCAGGGCAGTCTAACAGTTCATGACCAGACAATTCAGTTCAACCAAGCAGTGTATTAGCACCAAAAACATTGTCTGAGGAAGCCAAAAGTCTCATTGGAAGGATGGCTTACATGACATTGTTACTTGGAGTCTTAAAGGGCTTGGGGTGTTTGGAGAAAGACTTGATCATAAGATGGGAAAAAGAAGTTTGGGACCAGTTTGGATGGTGTTGGAATGTAAGCAATTGTCAGTAGTTCCGGTATTTTTGACCCTTGGCAGATCTAAACCCGTAGGCAGTCACTGCATACCTGGAGTGACTGTTTATATTCATTCCACTGAAATACAAAATGCTGGGAACACTTAAGAGCTGTTAAGTAGGCTGGAGTCAGAAGTAGCCTAGGGTATGAAATAGGATAAGGTGTTGGCAGTGTCAGACCATTTTATTACTAATGACAGATAAATCAGAAATATATAGTCTGTAGTTGTGTGTAATTGCAGGTGGTGCCTGTGGTAGTGCTGACAAATACATCTCTTACTGTGAGAATTCAGTTACTGTAGCTCACTTTTAGAGGCTGCTTGGATAATTGTAGCTACTGCTCTCTGTCCTCCCGAGACAGTTCACTGACTTGGATTTTATCTTCTGGTTTAATGTTAAATTAGGACCTAAGTGAGTTCAAGGAAGTAACATCATGTGTCTTTCCCCGGTAAGTTCTTAGTTCAAACTTTCAACCATTTTAGTATAGTTTTATCAAGCTGATACTTTTTTGTCCTAGCCCTGTACCCTAGCTGTTACTGGAAAAGAAATTGTGATCAAGTTAGATAAATATGATTTTTAAAGAAATTTTGTGCAGCTTTTCTTCAGAAAAGCAGTTCTGTTGGTTCACTTCTTGGCAAAAGATGCATCTTTGCTACTCCCCTGGGTTTGGCATGATGTTTGGTGTTTTGAATCTACACTCCATTTGGAGCAAGATTTATTTGCTACTAGTTGTTTGCATCTCTTGCTGTTCCTTGGTTGCCGTCTTTTTTTATGCAGAACAAAGCCAAGGAATTTGGCTGTTCCAAATCCAGCAGTAATTTTCAGTAGGGTGTATGCTGTTTCCCAGCTAATACACTAAAACATTTTTTGGGGATTTGGCAAATGGGGCATTCTTCTGTTTCAACCTATTTAGCTCTTCTTTTGTTTCTAGGTTACTGGATACTAAGCTGATGGCAAGTACACAACCTTTTAAGGTAAATTAATATTATAGAATGATTTGAAGATACAAAATTGCATTAATGTGTATTGAAACAAATGATACTTCTTTGTAGAGAAAGATGTCCAATACTATTTTCTGTGATGCTCCTTTTATTGTAGACAAATGATTTTTCTTTACCCCTTATCTAAACTTAGAGAATTTATAGAATGCAAATTTTTACTTTCCTACTAGTGACATTTGTGTTTGAAGTTTTGTGATAACTTGGCAGCTTTGGATTCCAAAATATGTAGAGTTTTTGCTAGGTAAAATGTGATTAGTAGATAATTTTTTTCTAGTTAAATAGTCCCCTCAGGAGATAGAAAAAAGTGCTGTTCATGAACAAATAGGATCTGGAAGCTGCTTGTATATTCAAAGCCTTAGAGTACTATGAATGCTGACTTAGATTTGTCTGGAAAAATACTTTATCATCATTAGGTTCTCTTGTGACCTTTGCTCAGTGGGTAGTCAGCAGGAGGAAAAAAATTACAGGTTTCTCTTAAAATTTCTTACAGCATGAGTTTTATTCCTCTAAAGAAGTATTGAGATAAGTGTTCATAAGCTCTTGTTTTCCCATGTGCCCTTGAATTAATTAAAAAAACATGCTGTGGAAGCAGCATCTCTTTGTGCATAGCTCTGTGACTCCAGAGCATTGCTTGAAGAAGTGCTATTAAATGTACTCGTAGGTATTGTCAGGTTTGTGTAGCACACTGCTGTGGTAACAGCAGAGGCTTTGGCTTTCTGAAAAGTAAGAATCCTCCACAAGTTTTATGTTTGGTACAGCTATGTTGATATCTGTAATTCTACAGCAGATGCTTGGGTTTTTAGCCTCTTGTTATGAAACCCTGCTTTGGGGTGCCAAATTAATGCGTCATTTGGGCTTGTTCATTGTACTTAGTTCTTGATAACTTTTCAGTCTGCAGACCTGATGAGTGTAAACAGCTAAGCTTGATGGGGAACCAGGGAAATCTGGTCTCAAAGATCTCAGACAGCTTTAAGAAAGATTTTGTGAGATGTTTTGCTTTCTTGGCTGTTGATTCTGCATGTTTCCATTGTACTGATCAACAACATATATTTGATTAAGAACATCAGTAAGGAATTAATCTGTAATAAATCTTTGTGGCTTTTTATTTTGTCTATATAACTCATCAGTAGATTCACTAATGCTACTCGACTAAGTTGAAGTGTAGGAGCAACTTACTGATTGTCAGGCTCCTTTCACTGTCTCTGTATTACTTTAAATCAGCAGTATTTACACTTGGAAAACTGTTCAAGAATGTCTAGTCAGCAATCACATTTCAATACTCACCTTGAATGCCTTCAACCATTGTGATCAATATTTAGAATATTTGCCCTGCTGTTTGTGCTCCCTTGCCACATGTACCCTTCATGAAACCAGATTCAAATAGAAATACTCTTTTGGCATAATCCCTCAGTAATTCTGAGCAGCATCAATAAATGCTTATGACTCATTATGATGCGAGTGAGGCAAGGTAACTGAAATTTGTCTTGACATACCTCTGGTGCATTAGTTTGAAATAGGGTTATGTGTAAATCCTTAGAGAACACAAGGTGGCAGCAGTAAATACTCATTTGATCTTGTTTGATTTCAGTTTCCAGGGAAAATGTGCTTGGCAATTAATGATGGCTTTTCTTGCAGGAGATCATTAATAATACATCGCTTGCAGAACTGGAAAAGCGTTTAAAAGAGGTTCCATTCAGCCCTCCTAAAGTTGGTAAGGATATATCAAAATGCTCTTATTTCTGGAATGTTTTCCTCTTTGAGAGGAAACAAAATGTTTTGATTATTTTTGTTCTTGGTCTGAAATATAAATTCCCCTGCTAATACTTAGTATTTTGATGAAGGGACTTTAAATGAGGGCACTGTACATACAGTGCAATTATATTTAGAAGTATACCTGGAACTTAATAGGAATACAGACAGTAAAAGAATGGATGTGTTCATTGAACAGCAGTTTCATCATCTTCTAATGATGGAATATTTTCTTTTAGGTTGATTTCTGGGGATTAATTTGAAATTTGTTTCAAACTTTCATTTGGTGGTTGTCCTTCAGATCAAAGCCAGAGCACTGCAAGAGGCACTTGGACAAACAAAACCAAGAAAACTTACACAGCAGTGATCAGTTGTGTGTGTTCTAGAAATTACTACAGTTCTTCTAGTAGGAAGAAGGGTTTTCTGCTTTGGGGTGAACACAAGGATATTTAATCAAAGGGCAATCTTAGGTCAAGGTTCTGGAATTTTTTCTTAAGCTGCTGGTTTCGAAAAGGGAGAGCAATACTGAAGAGTGGAGTATGTTGAAAGGGCTTGATCAAAATCCAGATGAGTAGTACTTTTTTATATTGCTGAAGGTACAGAGCATAAACACCAAGTGTATTTGCCAATAAAGACATCCAAAAATCACTGAGTTTGGTCTTCATTTAAATATCTTGAAAAATCTGATCTATCTATCTGCTTAATAGTGAAGCTTTCAGTTAGACTGTCTGTTCTCTTAAATGCAAGTCAGGAAAAATGTCTCTTTATGGGGAATTCTGCTGTCATTGCCTTACAATTAATACTCCATTTTGGCTGAGTAGGTCTGGGGATTAAGGGCTTTTCAATAGGAAAGACTCTCCATCTTATGAACTGCTAAAAATGCTAAACAAAACTGCTTTTTTAAGAACTTAAGAAAATTCAGAGATTCTGAAAATTGTATAAACTTCTCCAAATGATGTTATGCTCTGACAAAATAAGCCTGTGGGTAAGCATACAGGACTATCTTTATGGTCTCTGCTAATGTGTTTATAAATGTCTTTTTCCCTTCAGAAAGTGCAGAAGGATTTCCAAGTTATGATACAGCATCTGAACAACTCCATGAAGCAGGATATGATGCCTACATTACTGGACTGTGCTTCATTTCCATGGCTAATTTCCTAGGTACCTGTGAAGTCTTTTCCAAACCTTCTCCCTGGTGCTGTGTAGCTGCTTATTACATACTGAATTTATTCTTCATTCATCAGGTTCATTCCTCAGTCCTCCGAAAAACCATGTGTCTGCTAAATCAAAACTCATTGAACCTTTCTTTAACAAGTAAGTAGTTGTATTAAAAACCTGCTAAAACATGGAGATACAGCACCAGCTTTAGCAGATCTACCTCTAGCCTTGGAATCAATAGCTAACTGCATTTTTCTTTAAACTGAAGTATTTTTTGGCTTTCTGATTCATGCTGGTAATGCTGGAGAGGCTATGAAGTAAATACCTTTTCTTTTGAGGAGGATGGTTTACTTTCTGCTGACCTGTGAAAGGACACTTAGAAGAGTACCTGGGCTGCTTTAATGGCCTTCCCATTATTTCTGGAGTAAGCTTTGGGAGTAGTGGAACTGAAGAAAAACTGGTCAGGTGTTCTTTATGTTGTAGGACCCTTAGTAACTGGTGATAGTGAAAACTGAGTGTGCTCAGCAGTCTGGAAAAACTAAAATATCCCTGTGGTAATGTCCGTCCGAATAACACAAAGCGTTGGTATTAATGCTGTTGGGTAACCTATTTTTAAGATGGCATAAGAAATATATATCTGTGAGTTATGGGATGATGCTGTGAGCAGTATTTTGCTTTTGAATTGGATATTCTTGCAAACTCTTTGAACAAATTGAAGTAAGACTTGGGGAATCTAGAAACCTTTATGCACAGAGTCAATCCTTTACATAATTAATCTGTAAATTTTACCTTAGGAAATTTCTAAAGGTTCTGCAATCTGTTGCGAAAAGGAAAAGGAGTTGAAATTAAAAAGATTCTAGTGCTTACTCTGTCTGTTTAAATTTGGGAGAAATTCCATCCTTTCAAACCTGTGATACAAGAGTTGGCAAAATGAATTATTTTAGCTTCAGATGGCCCACACAAATGAGGAAATAATTGTGATCAGTGGCTTTCACCTTTCATTGTTCTGAAAATCATATCCTTATAGTGACAGCAGTTACGTGATTCTCTTGACATTGAGATATGTGAGGCAGTAGCTCCATATATTTTAGCAGAGGTTACAGATTTCCCTAGATGAAACATGGACCCACAGTGACTGCTTGATCTGAATGTGAAGGTGAAGATAGAATTGATCAGCACAATTTTAAGATGGGATTTGTCACTAGGTAGTTTTCAGGAACACCAACATACATGCCAAGTAGGAGGTGCCAATTGAGCAGGTTAAGTTTTCAATCATTAAGCAAAATTCTTTCTAGAAATGCATATTAGCAACAAGTACAAACAGCAACTATTAGAGCTGTCACAATAGTACATTAAATTTAAGCTTTTCAAATTAATTGTGTACTTGAAACGTGACATTCCTCTAGGACTGACATTTTGAAGTTGTGAAAGTGAGTGAGAGGAAGCCTGCTGTGTCTGTTCTGGCTTCAGGGTTAACACTGCCTGTCTGTAAAGAAAGGAAGAGTTAATAAACTGTAGGGAGAACAGCTGCCTCTTTTTCTTTCTTTTTTAAGCAAGAACTGAAAATTACTGTTTGCAAAAAAAGAATGTTTGTTCATTCTGCCATTATTCAGAACTTGTAGCTTCTTGTTTTAGAAAAGCTATATATTATTTTTAAATTGTGGAAACTTGGAAGACTTGCCATGTCTTACTTTCACATGAGAAGCTTTGCCATATTCTAACTAACATCTGTCACATCACCTAAGTCAGAGCCTAGAGGTGAGACTATCTTACCTTTTCCTTACAGTGAGCAGGCCAAGGCTTGTATTTTTCAATCTAGTTTTCTTTCTCCTGTAATGCAAACTAGCAAACCAGAATAAGACAACTCTTTTTTTTTAATAAAGAAGGTTTAAATACATGTCAGAAGTCAGAGCTGTGAGGTGTTTAAATGAACAAGTCTTTTGCCCTGTTCAGTCAGTCCTTGCAGGTCTCTGTCTGTGGTGTTTTTAGCACCCGTGCTAACATCCAGGGCTCTGCAGTTCAGAGTTCCCTAAAGGTCCCTTAGTGAGTGTGTTGCTTCTGGGGCTTTTTGGCAGGTCTGCTCTGGGCTGCCAGCCAGCTTCCTGCTACACCTACTTGTCTCTGGTTTGTGGTCTAGAATCTTTCCCTGGCTGAGCATCCTCTCTTCCTGCTGGGGAGAAAAAAAACTATCTTCCTCCTTCCTCCAGAAGTTCTACCTGATCCTGTGGGCAGCAGCCAGAGCAAGGAAACCTTTTCCTTTGTGCTGTAGTCATGTTCTTCAAGCAAAACACAAACTACAACATGCAAACAGTAAGCTAAACAAATGAAAGTTACACCTTGTGTCACAAGTTTTTCCTGAAAGAAGCTGAGCAGAGGAGTTTAGTGTAAGGCAGCTATCTAGAAGCAATGTTCTCAGTTTGAGCTATTATCCAGATAGTCCTGAAAATGTTCTTTAAAACAGATCATGATTCTTTGGGTTGGTTATAAAGTCTTAATTTCAAGAGATCTGTATATTAGATGTTAATACTTAAATACAGTTTAGTGATTAAGCTTTTACATCATTGCTAGGACTTTGGAAATGTTTCCTGTTTGAATGGGCTTGTCACTAACATGATTTAAATTAGTAAATTTAAAATTTAAAAATGAAGCTTTGATTTTTATGAACTTAGCTTTCAAATGAAGGTAATACTTTTTTCAGGAGTGATTTTGATGTCTTTCATTATGTCAGCAAAATTATGGAACTTCCTGGCTGGCTGTTCAGGCATGATGGCCAGAATATAGGTTAATGTTCATATAGGTTAATGATGAATATAGGTAAAATCTTTAGTTTTAGGGCTTTTGTGAGAGTGGAGCTGATTAAAAACAGACTTTCCCTAAGGGTTGTTTGGCTCTTTTAGGCGTAATGCAGTAAGTTATATGATAAACAACTCAATAAGCCAGGAATTCCAGAGATGCATTTCTGTAATCTTTATGCTTTATTGTATATACAACATCTTTGAAAAATCCTGTTTGTCTGCTGTGAATAATCCCTGGTGAACATTTATGAGTTGAGATGATGGGACTCTTTATTGCAGTATCTGAATTCTTATGTGTATAATTTGGATACTGTTATTGTCTCATATACTTTCCAGTTGGTTTAAAATTTTTTGACTGGTTTAGGGCAACAGCTCTTCCATATCTTCCTGCCCTCAGCCACAAGCCCCTCACAAACTTTTAATGACAATGTTCTTTTGTGTCCCCTTGGGTTGTTTGAATGCTGTTTATTCTTTTGATGTAGCTGGAGGCAGGGGGTGGAAGAGGTGTAGAGAAATGAGAACACTGTGTTTTATTGAGCTGAATAGGATCATGATTGTAGAAATAGAAATTAGCTTGGGAATGTTTTTTTTATACAATGGATATCAGAAGCTAAAATCCATTCAAATCACTTGGGTTTGTGCTATACGTGTAGAAAGTTTCTCATAGGGAGCTATGTTCTCTGGCATGTATTGGAAATCCCTCAGCTTTTCTATATTAATTTACTTTTCTTTGCAAAATTACTGCAAAAGGAGATTGGTGTGCTTTTGTGCAGTTTGACCAGTAACTTCCCACTCACAGTGTAGGAGTAAACAGTTCTGTTCCTGTGCTTGCAGCCACGTGTGGCTGAGGTAGTCACTGACCTGAACAGGTAAACTGAGCTGGGTTAAGAAAATGCCTTTTCTTTTTTCAGCTGGATCAGTTTCTCTGCATACTTTACCACACAGCTATGAAAACTTTCATCCTAGCTCGGTGCAGAGGAGCAATGTTGACTCCTTGAGACTATTTATGCACTGCTGTGACTGGCACAATGATGGCCTTCCTCTCCTCATTTTATTTGACTTGCCACAGAAACAATTGTTTTCCAAGTAGCTTCCTCAAAATACCTCACAGTTCTTACTGAAAAATGGATCTCTGTCCTCTCACTGTGTGATATGCCTGTAGTCCCTAAACAGTGTAGGAAATAACATTTTTTTAGCTTGGTCTGCTTAGCTTTTAAAGAAATACAGCTATGACACTGATTTTCAGAACATTAACTCACAACTTCATGAATTGAGCTAATTTAATATAGAGTTCATGCTGTCATACAGAAAAGTCTTATTAATTCAAATGTTCTGCAGATAGATGAGGAATCTTAGGGCCATAGTTAGGGATACTTAATTATGGATTATGTTGGAAGTTGGTGTTCATAATCCATGTGGTGTAAGTTAGTGCTACAAGATGCAGTTACTTCTGTAACACATCTGAAGTGCACTTAATACTAAAATCAGTATTTAGACTACAGGGAGTATGGATGTTTGTGTGTGTGTATGTGTTGTTTAGTGACATAATTGTTTGGCCAAACAGATAAATGCAGGATTTGTCTCAAGGAATAAAAAACTGATCCTCATTAATTTCAGGTATATGTATTTTTTGGCATAAGTCTGTTTTTGCAGTTGGCCACTGTATTGCTTTCCTCAATATGATAAAACCTGGGGGAGGGAAGATTAACTGGTCTTCTCCCCAGAAGTTTTTATTGTGTTTTTAGTAGACTTCATCTTTATTTTAATGAAAACCTACAAAACTTACTATTGGAGTGCTTTAAAAAGTGGTAGGTTCCAACAACTTGGCTAAAATTTGTTCTGATAACTCAGCTTAAAACAAACCTGCCTTTTTTTCTTTTTTTAATAAAACCTCCCACTTTTGCTGTCCAGGCATGGATGGTGGATATCCTCTATCCAGCAAAGACTAAACTGCTTTTACTGACCAGTAGAAAAACTGTTTTTAGCCTATTTAGGCTGTGCTTATCCTCTGCACTGGGCTCTGAAGAGGGTTGTATCTCTTACTAACAGTGACACTGACATTTCAGATGGAGATATGAGCACAAATCATAGATAATAAATCAAATTGAGCCTCTTTTGGCAGTCCAGCTTACTGGCAGAGCACAGATCCAGTTCTTTTCTGCCCAGATGGGTGCCCTGTTAGGATGCTCTGATGCTGCCTAATGTCTGCCACCAGAGTTGGAATGCAGTCACATCCCTTCTGTTTCTCCTTGAAGATGTGTCCCATGCTCCCTCTTTGTTTTCCCCTTCCTGTAATTCCATAAAAGATACCCTGGTGGTGGGATCCTGTGCCTCCTTGTTTTCTGGGTGGAGCCACTCCTGTCCAGTTTAGACAGACAGCTCTGTTGAAGCCAAGCCCACAGGAGTGTGGCACCTAAGGCTAAACATGGAAAGAAACTCTGGCTTCCTTGTAGAATGTCATTACTCATGCTGTGCTGGAATGAGTGGGGTTTCTGAAGTTGATGCAGATGTTTGTAATATTTATTGATAAAATTCCTTTCAGGTGCTGCAGTGCTCAGGGGGGTGCAGTGCATGTTAGACTGTACCTCTCCTGAGACTCAGAAGATAATTAGATGGGACAGTGTGTGGCACAACTGGTGCCAGTTCTCACACCCTCTGCCTCACATGTGAACCTGCCATACAGTACATTTTACCCCAGTGTTTGGGGTTTTTTTCTTTCTATTTGTAGCAAAACTAATTTAGCAACTGCATTTCAGTAGACTTCTCAGTGATAGAGGGAATCATAAGGACATGATATTCAGACTTCTGGGAACTACTAGTGAGTGTGGAATGATACAAAGAATCTCTAGGGAATTACAGATCACTCTGGACACTTAAAAAACTCAGCTATTTACATCAGTTACTACTTAGTTGAATGCTGTAACTGCAGTCTGATAAGATTTTAGAAGCTTTCTAAAGTTATGATAAAGTTATTTTAGTCTTGCAGTGAACCCTATACACTGCATATGTTTTGTAACATCAATGTGGCATCTGTACCTATGACAGGATTTTGAGCTGTTTGTCTTACTTTGGGAGGAAATATTTTACAGAGCTGAGTAAGAACTTTTATTGAAAGCATTTCTTGAATGTTTTGAGAAATTCTTCTGTTACATGTTAAAGAGGAAAAGACTCATTGCAGTTACCTCAAAGAAGTCATGATGGCTTTTGCAGTTTTAGGGTTTTAAGATCCATTCTGTCTAAAGCATGTTGAAGTGCTCAGAAAATGGGGAGATTTATGTGTATTTAGGATGATGGCAGCATTTGCATTACCCGCTGTGCAAGGAGCTCTTGCTGCACAGGGGTGCCACTTGTTAAATGTTCCTTCCCCACTTGTCCTTATTGTTTTCAGCAGTGACAATTTGGGCCTTTTGTGTCCTTGTTTTCTTGAATAAGTAAAATTCCTGGCATGATGCCAAGTAACTTTTGAATCTGGTTTTTAGATAAGGGATTGGGCTTAGAGGGTCTGTTTGTTTTAAGATACTTTGAAATAAGTTTGGGGTGGTTAATTCTGGTTCTTCAGAAGAAACATGTTAAAAAAACTATTAAAAGGAAAAGTCTTCAGGCAGAAATTTGCTAATGGTTCTTTTCCATTTTGCTTATAGGCTATTTCTTATGAGAGTAATGGACATTCCATATCTCAATTTGGAAGGACCAGACTGTAAGTAATCTTGTGTCTTGTAATCTTAGTACCATTCTGACACACCTCCTGGAGAAGGAAGTGTAAAGATTAATTATGTATATCTAAAGCAAGGATATCAGCATATCTATCAGCTGTGTTTAGTTTATTAGCTACTTATGAAATGATTTAAATGTGTCTGCTCCCTTGTTTTCCTTTAACAAAATAGTAAACTCAGAAATTCTTCAACTTTGACCAGAGAATCTGCATTATAAAGGGGGCTGGCAAGAACAAATTAAGTTAATGTTACTAAATGAGAGAGTGTGAAATTAACAGCTTTATTGTTATTTTGGGTTACTGTTCTTATGTACCGTATCACATAAAAAGTGGGATCTTAGCACTGTCCCCTCACCCAGCAGTAAATACAGGATGCAAACTAGTGAATTCCAAATGGTTCTGAAAATCTTGTGGCCACTTTGTTTCTCAGTTGCTGTGCAGTAGTACCTCTCCTTAACTTCAGCCTAAACATCAGGATTCATTTGCCACGTGGGGTTATGATAATGGAAAAATATTACTTAAAACATGTTTACCTTTCTGGTTATTTCAGTTTACAGACCTGTAGCTGTAATTAGTTGATAATATATTTAAATTAAAATAGATTTTACTAGTGTAAATGTCCTTACTGTTATGGGATGTTTCATTATGAGGGGGAAAACTTTGGATGAGGTTTCCCACTGATGCCTTGACTTAGGAAAATGTGAAGCCCTGGAGGTCAGTCTGGTCCTTGATTAGATAAAAGCTTAATTTTATATTGAGGAGTCAGACACGCAATGTCTTGAAAATTATACCCATTTGGAAGCAGTACTGATGTGGACACATTCTCCACTCCTTGCATTGGAAAGCTCAGACTGGAGTGTGACTATTAGGTGCCAGTGTAATAGTAACAGAATGCAGTTCTAGAGAGATGGAAGTAACTGTTGGAGGGGAAAATACATGCTGTAAGGGCATATATTTAATTTTAAATTCAGTTAGGTGGTCAGATCACTGAGCTCTGGCTCTGCTAGAATGGTAATCTAATTACTTTGCATCTTCCTTCCTCAACTGTTTGATACTGAGTGGAAGAATGGGTAAATACTTTGGGTCATTGAGAGAGTGCCAAAACTACTAATTTGTAAAGATGCTACTTCCACTTGCTGGCCAGCTTACAGGATTGTTTTGATCCTTTGCCAAGAAGGGTTGCCAAAAAAGAGTCTGCCTCTGAAAGTCTGTCTCTTTTATCTGAAAGCCACTCCTGTACAACAGACTGATGCAGATATTCTGGGAGAACCTGAGCCAAGGAGGCTTTCTAAGCCTCAAAACAGAAAGCATTGCAGGGGTGGCACATTGGGCTGGCTGTTTTAGCCACTTCAGTTGCTGTTCTGAGATGTAAACACCGCTGTAGGTTGAGGAAGCAGTCTGGTGGCTGTCTGTAGGGGACTATTTTGCAGAGAACCAAAGCCACCTAAAGAGTACAGCCAGGTTTCTGTGGGAGGTGCACTTGGAGTCTGTATTTTTAAAAAAGAGATGAGGCACAGCTGACTAGGTGACTGTTGTGTGTTTCTGTTGTATGTGTGTGGTGGTGAAATAGCAAGTTTGTGCAGTTTTTCCTGAAATAATGGAAACTTCCATTGTTTCACAGGAAGTTTTTTATTAACAGAAAAATGGGAAAAATTGAACTATTGCTAAGAATTTTTTAAAGGGAAAGCATGAAGAGGTTGTTGATTTCCCCCCCTTCTGTCTTTGAACTTGGTTTGGTACAAAGGATGGGCAAGACTACATTGTGGACATTTGCACTGCAGGAAATACTGTTTCAATTTCTTAAACAGATGAGCTAGTGGGATTTAGTATATCTTTCATGCCTAAGTGCAGGCACATTCTCACTGTACCTGATGCAGTTTCATAAATGGCCTGTTTTCTTATTTAAAAAGGAAAGGGAAGAAAAAAGCTACATGACCGCATTAGATGACTGTTCTAGGATATTCTAAAGATACTAGCAGTGACTTTTATTTTAACAAAAGCATTTTTGTTTTGTAGTGCAGCCCAAACGAGATCATGTTCTTCATGTTACTTTTCCCAAAGAGTGGAAGACTAGTGACCTATACCAGCTTTTCAGTGCCTTTGGTGAGTGATATAATCTGGTTTTTTGGGTTTTTTTGGGGTTTTTTTTGGTTATTATTAACAGGTAAACTTCTGGTTTGTTTTGTTATTTCTAGTCTGTGGGTGCAGACCTATTCCTAGTGCAGGTAATGATGAATCTGTTTTTGTAGTTTTTGAATTTGGTCTCCTGTGGACTTTGTAATGATGTGTTGAAAATTACTGTTCTTATTAACGGCTCTTTAGAAGTCTTTTTGGTGCTTGTTGAATATTGTGGATCTTTTATCCTTTTATTTACAGTCTCTCCTGAAAGAAGGTAAGAGTTTATATAAAAAAGGGAATGGGGATTGGTGTGAGGCAGATCGAGGCTTTAGGAACTGGTTCATCCTGCAGTCTGTGTAAAGCCAAACTCCAGCATATGTGAGTGTAGGCAAGCAAGCAAGCTTGAAAATAACCACAGTGATTTCCAGATTGTGATCACCATCCAAGTGAGAAGACACAGCACAAAGGGTAGTTAATAACTGAGGACCAGTAGTCCTGTTGCTGCTCTACTAAGTAGAAGTATAAAATGTAGGTTCTTGGACAGCTGAACCAATGGATGGTGGCCACCCGCTCCCTGTCTCTTGTGGCTCGGTGCTGTCTGTGCAGGGTCTCTGCAGCTGCATGGAACTCGCTCAGCTCCTTGTGAGCATTCGACCTTCACTGCAGCAGGGGTCAGTGTATGGTAGGATTGAACAGCCCCGCCTGGGAAGTGCAGAACGCGGGATGTAGGAATGGCCGGGCTCTCCCGGAGCTGCTGTTGGGGTGAGGAGCTCGCTTCGGGCTCCGCTCCCGGCGCTCTCTGACCCTCGGCTCCGCCGCTTTCCGGGCCGCCAGGGGGCGCGCCCACACACCGCTGAAGGCTCGCTGTGGGACTCGGCGGTGCCCGCGCTTCTCCAGGTGTTACAGCTGAATGTTTTCATATTGCCATTTACAAACTCCGGGCTCCAGAATTAATCTATATATTTTTAACGTCTTTTTGCCATGGTATCTCAAAACAAACTGCAGATTGTTCCTTCCAGAATTCTGGAATATAGAAGTAGTCATGCTTTTCCAGTTGTAGGTGGATAGGGGCAGAGTGGTACAGCGTGAGGTTGAGTGATTTGCCAAAAGCTAAAAAGAAAAAACCCCAAAAAAAGGCAGTAACAGACATGGCCTAGTGTATTACATCCGTTAAAGCAAAGTGTCTTGAAATCAAGCAGTATTAGTCGAATTTTACAGAAAAATTATTTTAGAATGAATTGAAGCAAAGTTATAATCTTCCATGGAGCTTCTAAGGAAATGTGGTGAAACAGCTGAAAGGGCTGCAGTGTCACACTTGGAACTGGTTCACATTTGCTACTCTAGAAGGGGTGTTCATTACTCTGAAATCCTTCAGGACTGCCTGCAGACCAAGTGGACACCTGTTCCTGCAAGATGTTTTTATAGTCTCAGGGGTGAATGTACTTTCACTGTACTTGCAGCACTATGCAGTCTCTTAGAACACTTTACATTCTTAAATTTGCATTGTTTATTTGGTCACGTTGATATGAAATAGGAAGTCATTAAAATAGGATTTGCTAGAATACACCTTTAGTGTATAGCCTTAAGTTCTACTTAAATTAATGTCTTTGGGCTTTTGATTGAAACGCATACTATCAAAGTATTATAAAAACTACTGCTTAATTACCAGTAAAAGTCATGTAGGAAATGTATAAGAACAGAGTATAAAAAGGAAAATGTTTCAATTATGTAATCAATCAGTATGATTTTATTTTGTGGATTTAATCTTGTTTGCATGTTTGAGCTGATATATGGAGAATTTTCAAATTTCTTTGTAGAAGAAATACATATTACTTGCACCTTCATGTCATAGTCCACCAGTGGCATTCTTTAAAGTATTGAAGACTTGATGTATTCTAGAAGTGCAGAGAGAGAAATTTCCTGGTTTGTTTCTCTAGAGCTGGTGTTCCATTACATTGCTGTCCATGGCTTATCTGCACTGGCCTTGCAGTGAGCTGGCACGGGGCTCTGGTGATTGCTAAATATTGTACTGCAGCTGCATTTGCTTTCCAGAACTTTATTTACATTTCACCATACTTTTGAAATGCACAATATTTACTGAGTGCTTAGCAGTATTGATGAATGATTTAATTTATTAATCTTATCTCTGCTGAATTCTTACTTCTTAATGATGATGAATGTGGCATAGTCTGAAGAGAGCATCTCTTAAGCATGGAGAGTTGCATAAGAGCATTTGTTGTTGTTCACTTCAGATTGGAACTCAGTGTCTGCTATTTAATGTTGGACTTTCTTTAAATTCTGTATTTAAAATGTATAAATGTGAGTATAAAAGCAACATATTTTGGCAGGTGTTGAAACCCTTTTTTAGCTAAAAATACAAAGTCAGAAGTCATACCAGGCATCAGCCTTTCTGCAGTAATAAATAAGGATCTGATTCTGAAATGATGTGCCACCAATAGGTTGGATTTTTATTAATTTATTTTTATTTAGCACTTAGTGAAAATATGGACAATGAAGTCCCTTTGAATAGTAGCTGAATTCCTTCAGGAGATTTTTTTTTTGTCTATTACTGATCTTTTTTTCTTATTTTATACTGAGGGCACAATTGCAAGATATTCAGGAGAATTTTTCTTTCTCATCTATCTTTCAGTCTGCTCAGGTAGATTGAAATTAATAAACTGTATATATAGGAAAGGGACGCAATCTGGACAGCATTTCTGTGTTCCAGAGTTACAACAGCAAATGGTCTCAGATGCCTGAAATGATTGTTTAGAAAATTTTTTATATGAATTTGTACAGTAATTTCTGACCTTTAAAGGAAACTCCATGTCAGGGTCCTACCAACTGCACTACAGTTGTGAGCTGCAGTCGTGAGTCAGCTCGGGCCTTTCTTGTGTTGTGAAATGTTAGTGACCTGCCAAAAGGATGTTCTCCCTACACCAAAGAGCCTCACCCATAGGCAGCAAAGTTCTATATTTGTCAAAGACAGAATTGTTAGAAATTGAGTTTATGTGCCCTAAAAAATGTTTAAAGAAATGCTAACTTCATGGCGTACGCTCATCTTAATAGCAGCCTGAGCCCTTCAGTATAGGGAGATGTCAGAAACCATACTGAATTAATTATGGTTTTGGCAATGGTCAAAATGATTATAACTTAAACTCCTAAATAGCTGGCTACTCAAATGTATAGCATGCGAATGAAATCTATCTAGGCTTTTTTTATAATTAGAAAATCTGTTTATAATCTGGCTGGATTTCAGAAGAGACTTCTATAACCTTGTAACCTGTAGACTAAATTAGATTTCAATAGATTAAACAACTGAGAATAAATGTATTTTAAGCTCTTTTGCATCATTGTTTTTAACCTTGGAATGTCTGAAGGTTAAATGGTGGTGTAACATTATATATAACTTGATTTTCTAGTCTACATGAAAAAAATGCCACCAATTTTCAATATCTGAATTGTACTAACACTAAAGCACTTAGATAAGGACAGGAGATGTAAGCACAGGAGATGTAAATGGATTTCAGACTATAATAAGACCTTGTGTCTGGAATGGGAATCCTTTCCTCTGCTTTTGCTTGATTATGAGCTCTTTTAGTGTTAATGTGACATTTTAAGCCATTCACATAGAAAATGCACTAACTGCTTGATGAATAGAGGGACTTATTTCCAGTCACTGTTCCATTGTAACAGTTTCCAAATGAGGTCCATGATTTTGTGCATTTGTCCTCATACTGACTCAAATTAAGTTTATAGCTCACATCCAGGAAATGATGTAGAGTGGGATTCAAACAAACCAGAGATGAAAATTTAGTGTCCCAACAGTGGAGCTCTCCATTGATGTGATCAATCTTCTACCTACCCCTTTTGACTGGACTTTATCATCACTCAAGGAGCTGTTGTTTATTTAAGTAAAGTGTCGCCTTGTTATTTAACCTTCTAATGTTTTCATTTTAGATGGAGTCTTCTCACGCTAAGCTTTTGTAAATAAGCCTCTGTTGTTCTAACTAAATCTCTTTTATTTACATATTTCTATCATAAATAATTTTGTGAATAATTAATTTTATAACCAATGTAATTAAAGAAGTAGTAATTTCACCTTCCAATCACACTTCTTTTACAAAATTCCATAAATACTAAAACTCACAATAAACGCTCTCTTCTTTTATCCTAAAATTCGTCTCGTATCCTTTTGTCTATGTCACTCCTAATATAGTAACAGTAAAGGGCTGAAATTTCCAGAAAATCACTTCAGTTTATTTTGTAGACTCATATAAAAGCCACAAAGGGAGGATGTCAGGGTCTGGGGATATACAGGACACTCCTGCAGCCCTGACTTTCTGAACAGTTCCAGGCCCTTGTGCAACTAGATATGAACTACACACCTATACAGTAGACAAAAGCCTTCTCAAGTGCTGTTACTGTTAGTTGGCTTTTTTATGTCATGGCATATCAGATAAAAATCTGTGATTGAGTCTAAAATAAAAATAGTCATAATAATTTCTTGTGCTTTCTTAGGTAACATTCAGGTTTCGTGGATTGATGATACATCAGCATTTGTATCATTGAGCCAGCCAGAGCAAGTACAAATAGGTAAGTGTTGCTGCATTTACTTCAGCATTAAGACTTTGACAGGCTCCTGCAAAATGCTCTGAGCCAGCAGGGTCTGTGATTCTAATGGCAAAACCACTGACGTGCTTGGAGGAACTGGACTTCCATAGCAGCAGCACACATATGGCAGCAAAGACAAGCCCAAATTGGACTTGCTTGAGAGTTTTGTGTTTCATTCCATGATCCTCCAAGTACCTAAACCTGTAGGTTGAATAGTGCTGCAAAATAATAGTGTCCAAAGAGCCTGGAATGCTAATGTGCCTACAGTCTGTGTATGAGCAATGTGCAGTCTCTCCAGACCTAAGTTTTTAAATTTTTATTCAAACATTTAAAAATATTGCTCTTAGTTATGTGGGAAAATAGTCTTCTTGGTGTGTTGGGTTTTAGGTTGGGTTTGTTTGTGGTTTGGGGATTCTATGTTGTTTTGGGGGTGGTTTTATTAGTGTTTGGGGGTGGAGTTTTTTAAAGATTTTTGATTGACTGTAGTTGAATCCACAAGCTCTTAGTGATTTCTCTAGTTCTTTTGGGCATATAGTTGAGTACTGACCCATAACCTTACTTCAGGGAACAATGGCTGGAAGTAGGCCATGATAGATGATCATTTGGGATATGTTCTGGTGGTGTCACCCCTGTTTACTGAAACACTTGCATCAAATGCTGTAGAGCCAATGAGAGCAGCAGTATATGTAGCACTTCTGATTAACTGGCTAAAATTTTGTTACACTTAAGGGCTATCCAGGCAGAACTCCCACAATTAAAAAAAGAAATAAAACAGATTAGAAAACCTCACTGAGTTTACCATCATCTATCCTTACTAAGCTCAAATAAAGAAGCTTTCAGGGTCTGGATGTACAATCAGTGCATCTCTGTAATTCCTTATGAACATCCTGGGAGTGTTTATCATATTTCCTCATATATTCATAGCTCTGCAGAGGATTTTGAGGGCTCACCAGCAGCCTCCTTACAGCAATTGCTCCATAGCAGCAAGAGCCATTGTTTCTTCATCCATATATACATAGAAGAATGAAATAACTTCTAATGAGAAGTTCCAGATAAAGAATTATGTCAAATAAAGCCTTCCTAGATGCTGATACAATAAATTTCCCACTATTATCACCTCAGTTACTTATCCATTGTCTAAATGCTTGGCATATACGTTATCACCACTACTTTTTGTTGTTGTTGTTAGGTTTGGTTTTGGGTTTTTTGTTCTATTTTTGTTAGAGCAACTACATATTTTTTAAAAGAACTTAATGTCTGCGGAATATTGAAACTGAATCTTTCTGATTGATAAAACATTGGCCTGTAAGATTTTCTGTTTATAAATTATACATTTGATTAGCTGAATTTAGCTAATAAGCAGGTCTTCAAATTTCATATGATAATCAGTAGTGTTTATGTTGCCAGGGAGAATGTGCATTCCAGTGTTTTAATTGTTAAAGTGTTACCCTGAAGGACCTATGAATCTTTGCATAATATAAAAAGACTTATTTCCTCTTCCACTTTATTTCCTCTGAAAAACTAAGTAAGGAAAAGGGCAATATTTTATAGGCAATTTTGGGGCTGCTTTTAACTTTCCAACTGAATATGGCATGCTTTAAAACACACAAACAAGAAGCCTTGGGAAACAAGAGTCAGATGCCTTAAACTTCTCATTTTGTTGCTTATGAAAATGTCCAAGAATCTTCACTTTATTTGGTTATTCATGCAACTTGCACATTGGCAGTCTGTCAGATTTATTATGAGTAGAAAAGGCTTATTCTTGTATAAAATCATATTTATACACACTCTGTAATATAAAATCATATTTATACACCCTCAATAGCTTGAAGTGGAAGCTGCAGCAGGACAGATGCTAGGGAGCAGTTGCAGTCACCCTGCCCTGCCTGTCTGTGCAAGCTGGACCTGACCCTTGCCAGGGGAGGGTTCTTGGCTTCCAGTGGGCTCTGAGTCACTCTTACAGTTGGGCTGCCACAATGTCATCTTAAAGCCAATGACAGGTTTATGGAAGTGCTGGTTTAATGACTCTGATTTGTCTTAACTTTTTGCAATATGCGGTGCTTTAAACCGATTTCCAGGCTACCAGCACCTAAAAACTACAATGGACAGTAAACACAGTCTATGTTCTGTTGGGATTTGCTGATCAAAGTAGGTAATTAATAAGAATTTGTTAAATGGTTGATATTCCTTTGGTTGGACATCTGACAAAACTTTCTGTTGCCAAGTTACACTGCAAGTGGCATCAGCATTTCTGTCAAACATGAAGCACATATTTGTTAAGTGTGTGGCAGAAGATAAACCTGTGCACTGTTAGAGCTGATGTACACAAGAAACTTCAGAACTAACTTTTGGCATACAACTTCTGGCTCTTAAGATTTTTGTCTTGCTAGATAAGTTTGCCTTTGGATGCTGTTCATCTTTGTGTATTTATAAAGCTGGCTTTTAATTTGGAGAGGTTAGTATGGAGTAAGTGCTGTTTCAATGATCCTATGACTTACAGAGATGTAGACTTCATCCAGATAGTCTAGAAATGGTGGGGAAAACAGGATAGACTTCAGCTTGTCTTAACTGTCAAGTAAATCCAGTATTTTATTTTAATGAATAAATTGGTACAACCTGAAGTACTTGTGTGTCAGCCACCTCAGCCCCTCAACTGTTCTGTGCAGTTAACTTTAGGAGTCATCAGTTAATGCGTTGGATCAATGTTAAGCCTTTGTTTTTTGTGGTTTCCTTCAATGTTGTCATCCAACTTTGACTGTTCAGGTTGCTGGTGTAAAAAGAAGGGGTAGCTTGAATTCTTTCAGTAATTAAATAACTTCATCTGTAAGGGAGTTAAAGTCCTTTATAACAATCTACATACATGTGCATAGCATGAAATGTCTCATTGGACTTGCACTATCATCTCTGTTCTTTGTTAAGGAAAATATTTTAAGTTTAAGCTTTGCATGAGGATCCCTCCTCTTTCTTTGGCATGCTTTGTACTTAGCACTTTATCTTCCTTCTGTAAAACCATTTTTGTTTAGATCACCTGTCCATTTTCCCGTGTTCTCCAACATGGAGGTTCAAAGCCCCATTTTGGTTTGCTCTCTGACTTGCCATCCTCCTTTGCAAGTTGAAGATCTGCTTTGTCCCTGCATTGATACTGCCCCTTGCTCTGCATTGAGATACCAAGAGAAAGGACAATCTTTGTACAGCACTCTTTTATTTAGAATCTGTATAGGCACCTTCTATCTTAAGCTGATACAGGAGAGGAGAACAAAGGGATGGGCAGTTCCATGTACAAATTGCTGTTATCACTTTGGGTACAGCCTACAGATAGTTGCTGTTTTCAAAGATACATAAGAGACTCTGGTCCAGCTAATTAGTCATATGTGTTAATATTTTGAAGCCTTGCAGCAGAAATTGTCCAGGTATACTTGAAAGACTGAAAACTGGATATAGGTTAACAAAAGGGGCCATTAATGTTACGTTGACAATTTCAGTAATATTTAACAAAATATAGTTGAATTCTGCTTATGCCTTGATTATGTCCATGGTGTCGTGATCACATACATGTTTCTTTAGGATTTATGGCTTCTCTGGGAATATGTACGTGAGTTTGTACATTTGCTGTGGAAGAACTCAGCCCTAAATGTTTTGTAGGGGACAGTTTAATTCCATTTAGGTTAATTTAAAAGATGCCCTCTAATTTGGGATGTTGAGTCTTCTGCTTTCTGTTGATAAAATAGGCACACAATACTGCTGCTTCCACTCCTGAGTTTTACTTTGAAATGCTGGACTATGCATGTGCACTTTTGTCATCACGGCAAACTTCTGGATTGTTACATGTGGCATGAATAGCCCTAGTAGTCAATAAATAAGGCTGTGGAACCATACGGTGAGTGTTGAGAGTAAAACAAAATACTGACAGCTACTCACTAATTGCACCCTGTTGCTCTGGCTGAGGCAGTGGTCCCAGGTTTTAAGTAGAACATGGTCAGATAAAGTTAATGCAGCACTGATACAGAGGTCACTTTAGGCTTTAGGCTTCACAGGTGAAATTTTACTAAAGTATTTCATAAGCTGAAGTGTTTAGTATTGCAGCCTTAATCTGTCTAGCTCTGTGTGTTTATTGTATTTATATATCGTGGCTTTTCTGTTACCTACACAGATCACCAACATATCTGTCTTTTTATTAAGAGGCTTAATATTGTCAGTGGCCATCTGTCAGGATGTTGCTCTGCATAAAAACAAGGACTTGACAAAGAGATATCTTTGTACACATTCCTCTTGAACCACTCAGTGACAGTCAGCCTGTTTGATGTCTTCCCCAGTAACAAGGGAAGGTGCCATCCTCTAGAAATGCTTTTCCTAAAATAATTTGCAATTACTATTATTCTGCTATAAGACAAACTTCAGGGCTGCAATTAATGTGAAATGCAGCCACATGGTGTTGGTTACTAGGTCGGGTTTCTCACAGAAAGATTTGTCTCATCTCTTACAATTTAAATAAATAAGTAAATAGCCCCCTGAGTTCTCTTTAGTTTTTTATAATTCACAGAGCATTCTAGCAGTGCATTTCTTTTGTTGGGAGTGCAGAATGACTTAACTGTATTTGCTTTGTTTGGCAATATGGACAGCATTAATCAAAAAAGCATCAGAGAAAATTTATTAAACTCCTAAGGAGTTGCCCTTCAATTCAAGACCATGCAAGACTGTGTTATCTGTGCGGCTCCTTAGACTTCTTCATATGACTTCATTTCAGTTTTTCAATGATGAAACAAAATATTCAGCATGTAACATTTTATATTAAATATTTATGCTGTATATGTATATACATATATTTGTGTGTGTATGTGCCAAGTGAATGGATTCCTGGAAAATACATGCTTCATTTCAAGAAAGTAGAGTTGTCTTTGTACAAAAATACTGACTCTTGCACAGATTTATTTTAGAATTATCTTTAGGCCTCAAATGATTTGTTTTTCTTCCTCAAAAAAGGGCTGGGTTTATCAGGGAATTAAATGGCAGACCCATAACTTTGGCTCACAGCTTGTAGCAAAACAAATAATGTTATTGTGTTTTAACAAATGAGTATGTATCAGATGATCCATGGTGACTTTGTGCTTGATTTTAGCAAGTAAAAACATGCTTGAGTTTAACTAAACAATTTTTACCCCAAGGAATGTTGGCTGGCATGCAGTAAACTCCAGTGAGCCTTATTAATTCATTGATGATGCCTGCCCCATAACTTCATGGGCAATAAATATTGTCCTAATTCTTACAAACAGATCCTGAACTTCACAGTTTAACTTCAAACAGATCCTGTAACTTCACAGCTGTTAATCATAACTACTGCTGTCTATGCTTAGGATTAAAATTAAATAGTCAACACTCTTGCCTGGTTTTATGTACGTTGCAACAGCAGCATCTATATACCATGGCAGGTATTATAGAGATCTCATTTCAGTGTTACACAGCAAATGTACAGAGTGGGTGATCCATCCTAAAAGAGGAGAAAAAACCACATCCACCCATCTTCCTCACCTTTTCTGAAATTTGGTGTTGGAGCTTGCCATCTCTAGTGCTTGTACCAGAGGTAGTACAGAATAACTGTATTTAAAACAGTTGAATCCCAAAGTGGGATATGCATCTGAAATTGCTCTAAAAAACTGGAAGTACATAATAAAATCAGGATTTTTGTCTCCACTACAATTGCTGTATTTTAAAATGTGCAGAAAAAAAATCTGAGCTTTTGGGGGGGTGGGGAGGGTTGTTTTGTTTTGTTTACATTTAAACTGGTTTACTGGTTGGTTTACAATACTTTCTTTCAGAGAGCTAGGCTGAAAGGAGCAGAAGACACCAGCTGACAGTCAGTTTAATTTGCTGATTCATCTGTTACAGGAATGGCATCAGGCCAGTGCTTGGCTCACAGACTAAAGGCTGAGAGCTGTGAAGATGTGGGACTTGAAGGAATGTTGTTAAATTGTTACTGAGTGGAGGCAGTGAAAGTTTTTTTTCTTTAGTTTTAAAGTGCTTCTAATTTTGCATTGACAGAAATCTTTCTACCTTGGACTTGAAGTCTTTTTTGTTTAAAGGGAAATCAGACATTAGAAAGATACAAAGATGGAACAGCTGGCTATTATTTAAGTGCTTCTTCCATGGATATCTTGTGCAACCAAAAATGCAGCTCAAATAAGCTTATGTTTCACAGCAATCAAACAGAGTTTTGGCAAAGGCTTTGCAAATGTCGTCTTTTCCTGGCAGACTTGCAAAATAAACCTGCTGGGTTAAGTAATGAGACTAAAAGGGAAAAAATCCAGGAAATCTTTTCTTGCCAACAAGCAATCTGGAAGAGGGTTACGACTGAAGAATTGATAGTTTCTAATTTAAAAGAAACGTCTTAAGTAGATTTAACTCTTTTTGCACAAAATCTGATTTTGAGGAGAGCTTTGAGCATCTAGTTCAGACATAGTGACTTCTAGAGAATATGGCATTTTGGGTTTGTTTTGGTTTGGTTTTTTAATTGCTAACAATGGAACTAGAAATTGTTTTTTGAACAGAACAAATAGCTTGCAGCCTTCTGCTTTTCAAAATAAGCTATTTCAGTAGAGGGCATGCTGTCATTTAAGTGTTTTGTATATAATGTCGTTCTTCTTCTCCATAGCTGTAAACACCAGCCGGTATGCTGAAAGTTACAGGATCCAGACATATGCAGAATATGTGGAGAAAAAACATGAAGAAAAACAGGCCAAGAGAAAATGCACAGAAGATAGTTGGAAGGAGATGGAGAGGAAGAGGTTAAAAACTCAATGCACACCTTACGTTTCCCAGAGTCGATACTATTGTGTTAACAGGTGAGATGTCTGCGCTGCCAGCTTGTGTTCTTACTGCATTTCTATCCAAAATATAGCAATTTTCAGGTAGTTCTTACCTAGCACAGGACATTTTTCTGTATATATTTCTTTGCATATGAATCAGTAGTGGTACATCAGCTGTCGCAAGACGATCGGTGAAGGAACAGAGGGAATTTCATCATCAGACAGACTTCTAAATGCTGGGATCTTGAGGGCAGGTCACATCACAGCTTCTGAGCTTGATGTAGCTGCATCATTTGTTATAACCAAAATTTCAAAATTACTTTCTTTATTCATATGACACTTGTGAATGGCTTGTGTCATGAAGACACTTAGTTGTTGTCATATATCCTTGTAAAGACCATGTTGATTTTGGGCTGACTTGCCCTGGTGATAATAGTGCCACAAAGAATGGTATAAATTCTCTTCTAGAGCAGTCCTGGTGAAGTTGTCCTTATGCTTCAGAAATAACATGGCAAATGACGATACTTGCATGGCTTTAAGCTTTCAGTATAAAACTTGAAAAGGGCTTTACTTCATTATTTAAGGACAAAATTAAGTCAGGACATGCTGCTTTTGGTTCTGGTACGATATGTTCCCTATGTTGCTTTGTGTATTTCTTGTTCCATATTTACCCACTGATATTAATGACAGGTTTTGGATATGATGGTAACAGGCAGCTTCTTTCTCAGTCATCTGTGTAGCTGAGCATGTGAAGAGTTTTTTAGTGCTAATATAATTGTGTAAATAACCTGTCAAGTTATTGCCATTTTCCCCCCTCTCTTCTCCTGCACTGTTCCCCCAATTCTATGAATTCTATATGAAAATAAGTTTGAGTGGGGTGTATAAGTTACATTTCTCTAAGGAGATGTTTTGGGGGGGTTTTGTCTCCTTCTCCCTGCCCCGTGGTTACACAAATGAAATTTGGTGGTCATAAAACCAGTGCTGAGGTGTTTCTGCTTTATCTTTCTTGGAAGTGCTACATTAAGTTCTAGTTCTCATTATATCTTCCTGTAAATGTTAATCTGTCATGTAACAAATTCGCTAAACTTGCTCTGTTCTTCTCATGACCTTATGATTTTGCAGGTGTGTATTTTGGCAAGCTGTCAGATGTTCATGGCTTTTGTCATGGTGGGAATTCTAAATGTGTTGTAGACATGTGTGATTCAAAAAAACATATGGAGGAAGCTGCTGATAGAGTCCGTATCAAATGAAGTTAGTTTAATTGAACTGTTGTACTCAGGAATCCTGGGGAGTCCATGTGTGAGATGAGGAGGAGCTTTAAGGGTTGTCCTGGCACCAGCCTGCATGTGGCTAAGGCTTAGCTCTACAACTAAGGTGGCAGACTATGAAATAGTCTGGAAATACTTACTACACCTTGAGTTTGCTGCAAAGAAACACTAAGTCCTAGTTTTGTTTCTGCCAGAGGAAGTGTCTCCTCTCGATGAATGTTGGAGTTTGGATACCTCCCAGCTTCCAGGCAGATGGTAACGATGGCAGCTCCTGAACAGGAAATGCAGAAAGCTGATTTGCTGTTGTCTTGCAAAGTTTAAGATCCATCACAAATGTGTAATTTGGAAAATTGCTAAACAAAATTTTCAGTAAATTATTTCCCTAAAGGTTTAACATACCCCAGTGAGTTGTTTGTCCAAGCATTTCCTCTCCTTGAAAACATTTAATATATTTTTTCATCTAGTGTTGTAAAATTCTACAAGAAGTAGTTTTTTGTTTTCACATGATCAACATCTTGATAGCCTTGGATAGCAGCCTTTATTTTGTTCACAGATCTCTTGTAATTGATGTTATATAATTTTTTGTTCTCTTATTCTATTAATAAAGTCATTTGGTTCTGTCCCAAATTCCCTTTCATGCAGGTCTTTTGACATTTTCTTCTTCAGTTATTTTTATTTGTTACTAGTTATATTTAATTATTTTGTCAATTTATATTTTGTAAATGCTTCCTCTGAAGTGTAATCCGTTTAGATAGAACATGGAACTGCAAACCAGGGTCTTTCATTTCACTCAAGACAAACACCTTTTTTTCCAGACAAAGGTATATAAAAATATTTATATCTAAAGGCATATAAAATATTTACATTTTATCTATTATATACAATAATTTTGATATAAAATATAGTATCAATATTTATATAAACAATCAGGACAAATATGTATGTGGGCATGTATATTTGTCCAGATTAGTTGAAGTCATATCTAGCTGAGCACTCAGCACTGTGATGAATCCAGCAGCTGATCCCTTATAATAGCTTCATGTTACTACATCCTTTATTTATTTATTATTTAGTAAGCTTGCTGTATCAGCTTCTGCCAAGGAGCACAGCTGCAGGATAGCTGTTTGTCTCCTTGATGACAATGTGTCCTGGCTACTTTTTCATTCAGAAAGAAAGTTGTTGAGTATTTCTTGTAAGGAACTTCTGTCTTAAATCTGTAACAAAGGTTCTTTACTTCTTGTCTTGTTGATAAAACTGTAGTCCTATATTGTAGAGGAACTTCTCTTCAGAAAATAAGGTTTAATAATGTTAATAGCAGTCACAAGGTAAAATTTTTTATAATTAACATGTATCTCTTGCATATAACTTAATACTACTGTTAAATATAAAAATTTATTTCAATGGAAATACGCCTAATTATTAATATAAGATGGAGAAGCAGAGGAAGAACTGCTGCATTTGACAAAACTTCAAGTAGTAAACAAGATCCCCTTGTCCAAATCTGTTGCTATTCAGAACACACTTAGGAAACAGATGGAACTGGCTATGTTGTGCTTAGCAAATGACTGCCTGCCAGCTCTGCCATGACTGTTAAATACGTGGCTTTAAGAGCTTTTCCTTAGCAAAATACTGTTCAACCATAGCAGGAAAAGTCAAGTAGGGCATGCTCTGTGGAAAGCTACGTACCCTGCTCTCTTTGTACTTACTTATTCTCCTGGTCCTCATCTGGAAATAGTAAAATAGAATAAGGGCAATGGCAAAAGACTCGTAGGAAAGGGATACATCACTTTGCCTTACTGATATTCCACCTAAAGCCATGAGTGCTGCATCTTCTGTCAGTTCTGTTTGTAGCACCACTTCCTTAAATGTCTTGATTTTGCCAAAGATTATCTGATTTTTGAAATGTGCAAGTGTTTCTACTGATGATTCTTTTGGTTATTACCCACTAAAGAATAAGAATTGGCAAAAGATGAGGTATTAAGGGTATAGATAATAAATATTGCCAGTAAATTATTATAGTGTTTCTGCATTGTAGTATTATTTTAGGTGATTTCACCTGCTCTTCAGCTGAAGTCACTGATTTTTATGATGGATCAGTATCTACTCCCACCTCTCAATGTTGTTTCAAGTGTCAAGAGAACTTACATTTTTGTGTAAATTAAATTTATTTAGAATTGTAGGCCCTCATTTATCAGGTCGGTTACAAATGCCTTGTTGTGATGAAGTGTTTCTTTTAAAACTCTTTTAAAGCATGTTTAAAACACGTGCTTTCCCAAAACAGAAAATGTTAAATGCTACTTCATCATAATTGTTTTCCTACCTTTTGCTCCCCTCCACTTGCTGATTCTTTCAATTTAATTACCATAGTACTAGTTGGATTGCTGCTATTTAGTACCTCTTGAAATCTATTCTCTAGAAAATAAATAGAGTTATTGCCTGGATAGCTGTTGTACAGGTGTGTTTTGAAACCCAAGTATTATGTGGTGTAGATCTGTGTCTCTAAATGGTTATCAGGATCATAAAAAAGTCTCTGTGCATTGGAGAATGACTGAAAGCTGTAACTGTGCTTGAATCTTTAACTTTGTTCAGTTGTTTCTCTGCTGAATGAGGAAGTTGAGGCAGATATGTGGACACTTCCAAGACAACTGTTCCAATTAGAAAACTGAACTTTGAGTAGTGCTCTAGCTCGTATATGCAACCATACTCATTTACTACTAAGTGCATAAATAATGTTGCTGTAATCTTTAATCTTATTTAAGATCTTATTGAAGGTTAAAGAAGAACAAGATGTAAAAAAATTAACCCTTTCCCCTCTAGAAGCCATGCAGTCAATGAATGAATATAAAATAAAAGTGATTATTTGGGAGAAAGGAAAACAATTGTTCTTCATTATAAATATGTTTATTTTGTATTTTGTGCTGCCACTTTTTGGTGGTGGGGTTTTTTTTTTCCTCTTAAGGTATCTGCACGAGGACCATAAGGCTTAAAATTACTTTCTGTGTTGTTTTTTGGTACCCAGCTAAATGTGCACTGAAGGTCACGAACTTGTTTCTCGTTATTTGCAATAACTTCACAGGAGTCTGAAGTTGGAAAAAATCAAATTCAGCCATAAGACCATTCAAGAAGGGATCTTCTTCCTACAGTGAGTGCAAGTTCCCTTCTGAGAGCCAAGTGCTGAAGAAATCCTTGGATCATAATTTATGGCTCCTGAGTTTTTTCTTCCTAATGTATTTTTCAGCATGGCTTTCCCCAAAGTAGAATTCTTACAAGCTTTTCTAAACTGTATTTTTAAAAAATAGTAGTTTTTCATTTCCTAAATGTTCCTTCTTCCCTAGACTTCTTTTCTTTCCAGCCCTAGTTTTTGCCTGTTTTGCAATATTGAAGTGTGTACATAGGATTAACAGTTCTATCCAGCTTTTTATTGGTGGTGGTTGTGGTATGACTCAAAATGATGATTTGCAAGAAATCCTGCAAGAAGGCCTTCTGTGTGTGAATGTTTGGAGGAAAAACCAGCTATTCATCAAAGTAAATGGTGTTTGTGCTCCTAAAGTGGAAGTAAGAGCATGAGATGTAATCATATGTTTCATCTTTGTTTATTGCCTTTGGACATCCCAGACAGACTCTGTTTTAAGTTGCAAAATGTTCAGCTGGAAAAATTCCATTTCAAAGCCAAAACTATACTGCAAAATTTAACAGTTCTTCCTTTAGCTGAAACCTTACTGAAACACTGTAATTCACTGCTATTGATTAAAAAGAAAAGAAATACCTTGTAAAGCTTTGTTTTATAATTTAGTATTAATATTTATTTAAATCACAGAATAGAACATGGCTTAGATGCATACAGCCATGTTGTGTAGTTCTAATTAAAAAATAAAAGTTCATAAATCTAAAACTATCCTTTTTAAAATTGGTTGTTCTAAAAGCATTATATTAGACATTTAAGGCGCTGGTGTTTACATATCTAGAAGTTCATAATGGGAACTGGTTTTTAATTAGCCCCTTTGCTACTGCATTCTCCTTTATACTGGTGCTAATTTGATTTTAATATTGTCATTTGTCTTTTAAGGAAATTTAACAATAGCATTTCAGTGGAACGAAAGCCTACGCAAGGTTATTTCAGTGTGTGCTGAATGGAGTTCATCTTTATCCTGTGTTAGTCAGGCTTCATTCAAATGCTGCTAAGGAAATGAGTGTGCAATTTTTTTGTGCTTTTTATTTTACTGGCCCCATGATTAATAGGACTCTGCACTTGAAAGCCAGATTTAAAGTTTATATATGGAACTTGATGGTTTTCTCTACCTTTATATAGAAATGCTTTCAAAACTACCTGCAGTTCCCAGAGAGAGCTGAAGTTAGCATGTAGACTCCCTCCATTTCAAGATGTGGTTTTGAGGCTTGAGTTGTGCACGATTTGGTGTCTATTGATAGTGCTTTAAAGAGCTTGCATAACTGTGAGAATAAAATGCAAAAATGGTGCAGGAATAGAGAACTGATTTAATTACATTTCAGATGAGTAATCTCATCAGGATAGCAGCTAAGTCTGAGACATCAATTGTACAAAGAACAAATACCTTGATCTCTATAAGACTGGATTAGATAGCAAATTCATAGAACTTTAGAGTTAAGCCAGATCTTTCAGATAATGTGAATTCATGGTACACCATTTACAACAGTTTATTTTTCTGCCTTCATAAGTGTTTAATAGATGTACAACAATGTGTACCTACTCTTGAGTTTTTCATCGTAATCTTCCTTCTATGTTCCAGCTTTACAGGTACCAGTACAGTGGGAAAGAGAAGCATGAGTCCTATTGAGGAAGAAACTGGTTCTGATGATATGGAAGAGGGAGAAGGCCAAGATCCAGAAAATGATCAGACAGACTCCTGTGCAGAGTCCCTTCCAGATGGTAAGAAGAGAGCCAAAAAGTTGAAAAAGATCAAGACAGAACAAGTTCCAGCAGGTAAGTGCAATGTTCATGCACATGGCTTTCTGCTCTGTTTGAAAATGTTCTAGGCCTGAACAGAACTGAAATTCTTTTCTTGAAACTCACTGCTTCTAGCAGTAACTTACTCCATTACATTCCAAGTTCTTGACACTGAAGACTGCATTATATAAAAATTGTAAAAAAGCTCAACAAACAAACATACCCAAAACATCAAAAAGCAAAGAACTCGGCCCAGACCAAAAAACTCACAACCAGCCAAAACCCAATCTGACACCAACCAAAGCAATCAGAATATAGTTGAGTTATTACTTTTGCTTACTTTCTTCCTTAAAATACAGCTTTTTGAATATTTTTTAGTTTTTTTTTTTTTTTTTAATATGACTTTGTAGTTAAGGTTACTCAGTGTGTTTTGCATATTGTAAGCAAAATTGAAGGCACTCTGTTTTGATGTATGCATTAATACATTCAATATTCTGTGTGGTGTTTGTAACCATAACCTTTATTGTGCTTTATTGGCTGAAGACTTTCCACCTAGGGTTGGTGTAAAGGTGGGTGTTTTCAGATTTTAATACCTTTTTTTTTTTTTAATAATTTTTACTGTTTTATGAGTTATTGCAGCTTGTACAAGAAAAGTAAAAAACTAACCTTAAATCACATGAATTTAAAAATCAAAATACTTTATTTTTATTGATCTATTTTGTGTTGATTCTATTTCAATGATTGTTAGAAATTTCTTGCAGAAATTGAGCTATAATAAAAACTAAACCATATCTGAATTTGGTCCAGATGACCATACCATATTAGTCATCTGGAGCACTGCCTGCATTGAAGTATATTCAAATATTCATAATAAAAGCTTCATTTTAATAACCGCACTAGCAGCTTTTATCCAGAAAGTGGTATTGCATATCAGACATCCTTTCTCCTGACTTGGTAGGGTAAAATCTTCCTTAGCTGATTCAAAAGCTGTGCTTGGATATTTTTTTCTTCTTTTTATTCAGTACGGTAGTTGGGGCCTATAAGCATATGCAAAATGACAAGAGTGTCTACAGTAATTCAGAGTATAAAATTCAGACTCTGTATTTGGCATTATGGGAATATATGTTATTGGTATTAGTGATTCATCTTTATTCTCCAGTTAATTTCGGATGGAAATATTCTTTCCTGTCTTAACAGCCTAAATAAAAATAATGACAAGTACACTTGGGAAAATTGTATTTAACTTTATCATCCCAGTAATTGCAAAATGAAAATTACCTCATTACTAGGGTTAAAAATACAGTATTTGCCATTTATGTAAGAAACCTGAAATTAACATTTTTTCCCCTTTTTATTTTTTTAAGTACCTATTCATAAACACTCTTGGTTCCTCTTTGTAAATATCGACTTGCCAGTAATGTATCTAGAGCCTCCCTCTATAGGAAAATATGTCTTAATCCTCTTTATCCTCTGAAAGAATAACAACAAAAAATCTTGATGTAATTTTTATTCCATAATTCTGTCTTCTAGGAAGCCTCACAACTAGTTCCACTGGAATTTTTGAGGTCCCTGAAACATGGTAGGAAACAACTGCCTTAACAAGTGGGATTGATTGAAAGCAGTTGAGACAATACACCTCTTGGAAGCCATACTTTATTTAAATAAAGTGGTGTTAACAAAGCAGTATGTGTCCTGAAAATCAGTTTAATTATTTTAAACTGTTTCTTCAACAATCACTGTCAATTTTACTCGTGTATATCACCTAGTATATGACTTGTTGTTGATCCTGTGAAATCCTTGCTGTTGTAAGTGATGTTAGGTTTAAGAAGCAAGACTCAATCTCCTTTGGTCACCTCCTTTGGCATGCTGGCTATGAACCAAGTACATAGTACAAGTACAAGAACTGGCACTCTGTGATTTTGTGCTAGGCTGTTTCCTTTGCTTGGGGAATTACCACAGCTCTCCTAATATTTAGCTGTTTTTCCAGGCAGCATCAGTTTGCTGTCAGCATTCTGGAAACAGGTAGAACTTCAATTTTACTTACTGCTTTCTACCTGTTACTTTTTCTGGGAACGTTTTCTGAATTTCTGTTCTCTACCCCCACCCCCAGTGCAGGTGGTATTCATCTAAATACCAGACTTACACATACCTTACCCTTCCAAAAAACTGTAACTTTAAAAGTTTCTCAAACATTAATTTCCTGGTGGGAGGTAGTTTTTCATTGTTTTCACATCTGTTGTTTCCACTTTTAAATCCTGATTCTGTAAAAAGTGTTTTTTGGTACCTGTGATAAACCTGCTAACTGCACCAGCCCTTTATTTGTTAAAAAAGGATCTGCATTGGTAGATTTCAGAAAATGTTTGATATTTAAATTTTTGTATCATGGAAACAAAAATATGTATTTCCATAACATGAAAATTAAAGACATTTTCTTAGGAACTAGTTTGTTTTTATTTATTAGCGTCTGAAATGGTTTGAGTGATTTTTTTTTTTCCTTCTTCCTAATATTTTTTTTCATCCTGTGAGTGGCAGACCCTTTTGTTCCATGGACTATTTTCAAGATGTTTGTGAAATGTAACCAAGAAAAGCAAGCCTATTGTCATAAGAGTTAAATTGCTGTGTGTTTCCCTTGGAGGGGTGAAAACAAAAAATTCTACAAATCAGCAAGTTCAGAACCATTTCTGTGGAAGAGTGGAATATTAAGAAGGCTTCATCATATTATATTTAGACTAGAGTGAGAACCACTGTCCATTAAACATGAAATAACCTGTTTGAAGGTATGTCAAATTCATGGGTTTTGAAATGATTGTGAACTTACATTGCAAAGGGAAAAATAATTTCAAGATGTTAAATGTGAAATGTTTAATTTCTGACCTTAGAATACTCCCAGAAGTACTATAATTAAATTGTTTAATAGCAGCTCTATCATCACATTCTCACACTAAAATGTGGGAAAGAAGACTTGCTATTAGTGATGCCAGGGAAAATTAGTAACTGAACTCTTCTGCTCTCAAGGATCCAGAGATTTTTCTTCCCCAAGACTCAGGACCTTAGGACTAAGTACTTCAATCACTTTCATCTTGAGTATCTACACCAATTGTAAATTTAGTTCTCAGAATATGTGCAACACCTAGTAACAGCTGAATGGAGTATTCCTCTTTCATTGAGGTGATTCAGGTAAATCACATGGTGTTCTATCCAAATGTAGGAGTGAATTATTAACTCTATATCCTAAAGAACTGACATAGCATGATATGGGACAGAGCTTGAGTCATGATGACAAAAGGGTACAGAAGTATTTAAAGGGATTGTCAGAAGGACAGGTTAAGTAGCAAGGAATTAGCTGCTCAAGAGACACAGAGGGCCATGCTGCCACAGAGAATCCACCTGGAGTCTGTACACTGAGGCCATTAGGATCTTCTTTACTTGTGAACAGCAACGCTTACACAGCTGCAGGGAAAATATGTCTTAATTACATTACAGTACAATCCTTTAAAACTTGTTTCTTCAGAGTAAGCTACATACACACTTCTCTACGCTAGGATAACAGCTATACCCACTGTTTCTATGCACCTCTCAGTTGTCATTTTGAGAAGCTGGATGTTAATGGTCTCCATCAGTAATTAATACCACCTAAAACAGGGTTCTTGCATGCCAATGCATGTCTTTGTGTGTTTGATTTTACCAATTGACACGTGGGTAAGCTACTAAACTGGATTTGGCTGTAATATTTCTGACAGTAAATTTGGTGGATGAGTGTCAGAGGTCAGGGTGGGTGGTGTCCTAAGCAGGGACTGACCCCACTCATCCTGCACCAGACCTCGCTGTTGTGTGGGGTTTAGTCCGCTTCCCTGTGCCTTAAATGAAATCATTAATTCTAGGAGGGAAAGAATGTAGCTTAAATTAGATCCACATTTATTTCATAATGTATGTTTAAAATATGTGCATAGAATTTGTTTTGGGAAAGCAAAGCTGTCATCACTAGTTGTGATGGCTCTGGGGCTTCCTGGTCGCTGGGGGTTTGTGCTGTTGCTGACTCCAGAGGTCAGTGAATCACAGAATATCCTGAGGATCGTCGTGTCCAGCTCCTGGCCCTGCACCGGACAGCCCTGAGCCTCCTCCGTGCCTCAGAGCGTTGTCCTGGCGCCTCTCGCCCTCGGCTGCTCCGTTCCCCTCAGCGCCGGGCGGGCGCTGGCGGCGCGGCCGCCGCCTCTCCCCTCCCCTTCCTTCCCCTCCCCTCCCCTCTTCTCCCTGCCGGCCGTGTGGGGCTGGGGGCTGCAGCCGCCTTGTGCTTGTGCCCTCCGAAGGAGGCGGCATGACCTTACCCTCAGTAGTGCTGACGTGGAACATTTTCTCAGCAGCCGTGCAGCGGCTTTGCTGTGGCGGTGGGTTCCCCGCGTTCCTGCCTGGGGCACGGTCAGGAGCGGCCATTCCTCACGGCTGGCTCTGAGGGGACGGAGCTGGGGGAGCGCTGAGGACGGTGTAGGAGGCAACAAGCAACAATGTATGGAAGTGCTGGAAGTAGGCGTTGAAGGAATTGAGGAATTGCCTTGAGAAAATTAGGGAATTTTGTAAGAAGTGTTTAAAAAAAAGACACTTGGAAGTGTAGGCCTGAGCATGGGAGTATCTGACGAAATGGCCCACTGTTTCTATGCAGAGGTCGTGCTCAGCAGCAAGTGAGGGAGGTGAGCTGAAACCCTGCCACTGCAGAGGAATGAGAATGGGCTTATTTGGCTGGAACTTAGACTTGACAGTGATCATTTCTGTGGTGATGGAGTACTTCATTGGTCACCTCAAAAAGCACACTAAAACTGTTTGGAAATAATGATTTTCAAAGTGTTAACGAGTCACAATGCTGAGGATTGCAGCACAGGATGTAGGAAGTTGCTGGTAAATGAGAAATAGAGGTAGTTGTGTAGTGTAACTAAGAGAAGAGTGTGTCCCTAAAGCATGGATTTGAATGGGGACGGGTAAGAGACTGAATGAATCTTACATGAAATTAAGATTGCTGTGAGTGCAACGGCCTGTTCTTGGTCTCAGATTTCATCTTATGGTTTGGACCAAGAAGTTAAAAGATTCAGCTGATTTAGATAGAGACCTAATTTTTATTAGGGAACCAGTGGTAAAACCAAGGGAGAGATAGAAAGCTAAAACTTCTGGTGATTGTGGGAAAAAGGAAATGTTGTAATTCTTTCTTTCTTTCAACTTTTGAGTTCTGTCATGGTGCCCAGAATATGTCTGGTACCCTGGATGTGTTCACTGTCTTTAAATCATAGTAAATGTAATGCAGACCAAAATGTCCTCTGCAATTCAGCATCAGAGCATAAAAACTCCCGACAATCAAAAGTTCTTGGCTTTTTATGTGTTTAGACTACTGCCAGCTGAGCAGATGTGTACATTGAAGAAGATTCCTCAAGTTACTCCACAGTACATTTAGTAAATGAATAAACATTTTCTTGTTTGTATTGTACTGTTACAGCTTTAAACTTACACTGAACTAACACTACATGTGTGCTTTACAGATATTCTGCTACATGTTCATTGGATGGTGGGTTAGACTGAGTTTTATAGGGTCAATGTATTCATATTTAGGATGTTCTTTTTGCTGTAATAGGTATGCAGGAAGCTCATTTAAAGAATATTTTTTCCCCATCAGTGTAATTATTGGCAGCCATGATCTTCCATGAGCGCTATAGCAGATCACAGGTCAGACACAGCTCAAGGCAAACTCGTATGGAGCACATCTATGCAGAAATGCAGTATAGAAAACATTCAGCCAAACTGGGAAAAGTTAGATCTCCCTGCACTTATATTAATTTCTTAAAAGAGCTGATAGTTGTATTTGTACATGAGCAGTCTACAGTCTGCAAGTTTTGCAAACAATGTTGTGGTTTATTGCCAGCGTGACCCTGTATGATGGGGCAGGGAGTGGTGTGCAGCTGAACATGAAAGTCTGGAGGTTATGGCTGTGCTGAGCCACTTGAACCCTAATCTGTGACCTGTTTTCAACCCATCAAATGACTGAAAATACAATTGTGTTAAAGCTGATTGCTTAAAAATAACTTTTTGAAATTAGCAATTCCTTTTATAAGCCTCAAAAAGCTTTGCACTGTTACTGAGGTAAGAATGGCTGATTTATTTGACTCTAAATATGTATTATAACCTTGAATATTTCTTTCAAATGGGATTTTAAACTTAGAGTGTTTAAAGATGACTGAACATGTTTAGTTCATGTATATACTCAGGGGTGGGGGCTTTTGTATTTGTTGGTTTTTTTAAATTAGATATTAGGTGACTTAATTGTAGGATGTTTCTTACTTCAAAAATAAGTCTGCTCCTAGCATATGCATGTGTCTACAGTTTAAAATTTTTGCATTAGGGAAAGTTGCTTGCCTCATTTGCAATAAATAACTGATACATGTTTGCTAACAATACCACAGTAATTTAAAATTGACCCTCTGTTCTGTTTAGAAAAGGTCTGTGCTTCAGCCTTCCCTTTCAATTCGCTCATATGCTCGATTTAATTTCAGTTATCCAATTTTTGATGTGCTCTTGAGAAGCTGCCAGTTACCATCAGAAACTTGCTACAATGGTGTAGAACTGCTGAAAGTGGAAAGAATAGTTCAGTTGTTTGCTCCTGTGCTGAGCATGTTGTCTTCAATGAATAATGCAGTGTTGCAAAGAGATGATTTGCCAGAGAATTTCCCCTCAGTACTACTGGACTCCCTCACCCGTGGACTGATAACCCTTTCTGCTGGGTTGTGCCATACTCCCCTGGGGATTTACTGTAATTGTTACTAAAAGAGATTAAAAGGTGATGGTACTAAATGATGAGTCTGTGAAGAAGTTAATGGAAACTAGAAAATTTTAGGAGGTAAATGAGGTGTTGCTTGAAATGTTTAATATTCCATTCTCATAGAAGAGATCACTGTATTTTTAGTACTTCAGTCAGGTTTCTTAATTGAAGTAAATTCTTCTGTCTCATAGATGGTGCAGCTCTAAGGTGTTCTAAAGTCTTTATAACATCTTAATAATAATTTCTAATATATATTTGTAATTATGTGCAAAGGAATTTTTGAGACTCATACCTTTGGTTTTAATCATGTCCAAGAACAGGAATTTAACATCTAATTGTTCATTTAATTCATGTCTAATATGAAATTTGGGATGAGGCTGTGTCTAAAGTAAAATGGAGATTCAGCAGCAGAGTCACTTGTTTAATACCTTTCGGTCTTTTTATGCCTTCTTTTTACTTTTTGAAGAAAGAGCTAGAAGAATTAGACTAAATATAAACTAAATATGGAAATATTTTAGACTGATGATTTTAGCAAATACGTCTTTTCCTTACAATCACTGTGAAAAATACTTTGAAACACTTATGATGACAGTAGCTATAAGTTAATTCCATATGAATACTAGCTGATACTAAAATCTAAATTAATGTAGTTTATCCTGAAAAAAATTATAGCAGCAGCAATACAAAGTTTACAAAACTGTTGAATTTCTAAGAAGACTAAAGAATAGAATGATGCTCAATTTAATATATTTCTGTACTAGTAGCACTCAAATGTTAGTAGGTGGAGCTGTTTTTTGCTTTGGAAGTAATCTGCAAAGTACATACATCTGAAATTTCTACTCCAACAGATAAAATAGGTCTAATAAGCAACAGTAAAAAGTAGCATTTCCTGAGGAAAGTGCACTATTTTTCATGGCAAAAAAAGGCTTCAGTGTTCTGAGCGGATTCCCAGTATAGTCTGGCTATTTTCAAAGACTTTCTGAGTGTACAAACTCATATTTGAAGGGACTTTGTTTGGGGTTTTTTGTGTATGTGATGCCTAATCTCAGGGTATGTGTGTTATGAGCAAGACCTAGAAGCTTTTGTGTTATGGGTCTCAGGATCTTAAAAAGCACACAGACATTCTGGCTTGCCAAAACAGCACTCAGGCCCGTGTATTTTGGTAAAACAGATTTTCTGTCAGTAGATGCTTTTCAATCTAGTGTAGATATTTTCTCAGTTTATAGAAGGAATTTGAAAGTTCTGTGTTCTGCTTCTACAGGACTTCAGAGGAGATAAGAATTGTGATACGTTCTGAATTCCAGTCTCTTAAATAAAGGTACTTCCCTGCCTTCCATCCCGAGCATATTTCAACAGTTTAAGGTAATGCATAACAAATCTAAAGATGGCTATCACATTCTGATTTTCCCTCTATACAAAATGCTTACCTGTGTTAAATGAACCAAACACTTTCTTATTTCTTGATTACATTTCTGAAAAGCAAGCACACACATAAATACAGCATTTAAAAATGAAGTAAAAAAACCTTTGAAAAATGTTGAATATTTGCATTACATAGAGTTTTGCTTGTGTGTATTTGACCTTTCTATTTGGGAATAAGTTATTGAGATAAAAATTCTGCTGTGAATTGAACATGGAGTACAATTTCAAATGTAGTCACACAGTTTAAGGTGGATTTGTGAACTGTAATCAGTATTTATTGCTCCATTACTCATTTTGACAAATAGATTTCACGTTGTTTCTCTCTGCAAGAACTGAAATTATCACTGTGTTTAAAATTGCAGTCTCTTTACCTCTCACAGGCTGTTGTATGACTCAGGCAACCTGTGTAATCTCAGTGTGTTCATGGGTAGAGCACTGCATTTCCAGGTGCAGAATATTTATGTGAAATGCAAGATAAAATGAATAATCTGGCACAATGACTGTTTAACATACTGCAAGGATTGTGTTCAGCCATGCTGCCACCAGTGCAAAGGGATTCCTGCAGGCAGGGAGGCTGGGAGCACTGACAAACAGCTCATCTAACAGTCTGAGAACTCTACGCTGTCAAACATGATAAAAGCTACAGAAAACTGCAAGTGTTTTGCTTGGAGGCTGAAGAGCTAACCCAAAACAAAAAAAAAAAAATCCTACAATTGCTGAAAGAAAATGAATAGTGGTTATCACTAAACATGAGTAGTTAATTGTTGAACTCTTGCCTGTGTCCTCTCATTTAATGTTTCTTAAACACAACTGAAAAGTCTTGTGCAGGTAAGATTTCATGCAGGCATCCCTTTGACAAATGTGACACTAGAGTGAAAAAAGGTAAAATTGTTTTCCTGTCTTGTTGAATAGCATGCAACTCTCAACACTGCCTCAGTGTTGAGGAAGTGTAGACCTCAGGATACAGATGTTTCACACTGGGGAAGATTTATGTGTCTTGTCCTTATTAGGGACAATTAATTCATGGTCACTGACTTTACTATTTAACATGCATTCATAGTGTAACAAGCTCTAAGGTTACTACTACTTGTTTGCACAGCTCTTCTATTAAATGCTAGTGCTATGGAATTTATATCACAAACCTTTACAAGAACCTACTTTGTTTATGTTAGCAAACAATACACAAACTTTTAGTCAAATAGACACAGGAAAATGAACAAAATGGTTTGTATTGTCCAAATTCCTTTACTTGATTCTTTTTACATCCTTAAGAAGAACCCTGGCACCTCATTTAATCATTTAATTTTAGTTTGTAAAGGTGAGAAGTATTTTCTTATCAAGCATTCCTAGTAGGTTTACTATCTGTATGTTTTTTTGAGACAGCTGGAAGATGCTGTATATACTTTAAGTTTTTCAGCTTTCTGCTTAGTTTTTCAGTTTATAGATAATTACCGAGTCTATGAGCAGATTTTGCTGAGAAAGACATCAGTGCAAGAAGACTTGTTTGTCTGAGCAGTCTCTGAAGAGAATATTCAATTTCTATTCCACCCTAGTCTTGAGAAGTGTTGGTTGTATTGCAAGGCACATTCTAAAAATAAGATACAAAAATGTGTTGTCTAGCTCTAGATGTATGGATGTGATGAGTGCAGATGTGGATATGATATGCACAGGAATAATAAGGCCAAGCATTGGCATCTCTGTACTGTGGGAAACAGAACGGAATAAGTGATCTTTCTGGCCTGTAAATCTGACTGCATTTCTATTTGTTAGCAGTCCAACTGTAGAAACTTCTGGGAAAAAACAGCAGGAAGCTGACACTTGTCTAATGTTCTGAGCAACATTTAAGTGCCAGCTAACTCATGTTCAGGAAACTTGGGGGTTTGTTCTTTTTTCTTCATGCTGAAATGTATTTGCATCTCACATAGGCTTAGAGTTCAGTCTGTCAAAAAGGTCAGATGATTTTTAAGTTTCCTCTAAGGAGAAGTGAGTTGCTTGTCAAGTTTAATGTAGTCTAACCCAGAAAAACAGAAAGTAAAAATGTTTACTGTAGTGAGATGTAAATACAAGTACTTGTAGTAGATCAGAAAAGTTTGCAGGACTTGTGACTTTTATATATTTTCCACTGCTGGTCTTGGTTTGTGTATTCTGAGCCTACCAGACATCAGTGTTTACTCCATAGATTAGGAGAGCCCTACTAAGATCTAGCCACATTCAAACTAAAAAAAACACCCCATCACACTGAATTTTCAAAGCTTTTAGTGTAAGCAGCACAGAGTTATTATTGTAGATAACAAACTGAGAATGCTGCCATGTTCCAGACTTTTTTCTGTGGAATAGAAATCAATGTGAATGATCCTGAGAGAAAATCTGAACTGTGACAGTGATCCCTCTGGTTGGGTGGATCCATTTTAGCATGCTCTGGCTGGGTTTTAGGTAACTGAAATTAGTACTGGAAACTGGAATGGAAAAAATGTGTAATATAAATAAGTTAAACCATCCATAATGATAGATACACAGTATCTGTGTAATAATAAAACCAAGGCAGGGACTTAACAGCCTTTATAAAATTCAAAATATCCAAACAGAAGAATAAATGGAGAATTGACATAGTTGAGTTGAAAATCATGAGTGCTTTACTTAAGTTTCATTAGAGGAAGGTAATGGCTTAGTGATTAAATAATATAATGCCACATTCAAAAGCACAGTCTCCCCCTCCCCCTTCATTTCCTGAAGTTTGAGCCCTGTTTAAATCACTGTAGAAGTGCTTGGCACTTAGTCATACTCAGACATGCTGGTTCATGTGCTTCCCTGATCCAGCTCACTCTCACGTGACTGCAACTGTCTCACACCTTTCATGCTCTTTTTTTTAATTTAACACTGAATTGAGTGGGAGCTACGAATGCAAGGCTTGGAGTTTGAGCAGCTGCATGAGTTCCCTTGTACAACACCCAATTCTTATGCCATACGTGCTACTGAATATTATATTCTACAGAATCCTGAACCTGGAAGCTAAAAGGACTCTAGAAATCATTTGTCTGAAACAAAAGCAATTCTTCATAGAGTAATTTGTCTCTATTCCACCCTGGGATGTTTATCACAAGTTTAACACTGGAATTCATGGTTGGTGGGAATCTGCAAACATTTTGATCTTTGTTTCTGTATGAACTTATTTGAGATTTTATAACAAATATGAATAATGAATTTTTTTCTCTTTTGGTTTATTTGTATTTCCACTGCTCTGTTGAGGATTCTACAGCAGCATGTAACTTAGCCAGAACAGTTCACAAATGTATTTTCAAACTTAGTGTAGAATAGGATACAATTTAAGGGAGCTCTTACTTGCTTTCATAGTGCTTCTTATTTTTGCAACATAATCTTATTCTCAAAAGACAGAAATCCTTCATTTTTGGAAGTGTATGTAAGTAGCTATGGCTGGGAGGCTCAACACTGTGTCAACCTCCAGAGGTTTAAAGTGTTTTGTAAATGTGAATTTAATATTGTATTCAGCTAAAGTTTTTAGTTGAGGATGGTTCTTCAGGGAACCTGTGAAGATTTACAGCATCGTAAGGGGAAACAGTACAGTATTTCCTGTCTTTGCTAGCTCTAGGTAGAGTAATTGCTCTGTCAATTTTACTGGCACTTCTTCCAGTTTACTAAAAAATCATATCACAATGAATTTCACATTTTTCCAACAAAATCAAACCAGAAAAATTAGTATTTCAATAGATCCCAGGGCTAGAACGGCTCCAACACTTAATCTGATTGCAGAGCTGTTTAAATGCTACAAAGTTATTAGAGGATGTTCTAGTTAACTTATGTTTCATTAGTGTAATTTAAATGTGTCCTATTGTCTGGTTTTGTTCTGTTATTCTTCCTTTTAATAGCCACCTAAAAGGAACAGCCACTGAATTGCTAAAAATGAGGATGAATGACACATTGTAAGGAAAGAGGCTCTATGCCAAATTCCACACATTTACACTGCCAACATTTATCCACAATGTTGGCAAAGTGGAGAAACACTTCTGAGCTGCTCTGTTATTTATGAGACAGATAATTTTTTTCCCTGGTAGGATGGTGCTGGATAATCTGATTTTTGTCACCATCAGCTTAGCCACCAGTTTTTAGGGTGCCATTGGGCAGCACACTTTAACCCTTCTGTGTCTCTGGTTTCTCCATCTGTAAAATGGAAGTGATAGTTACATATCTGATGTTACTCAGAGATTGAATTTAGTTAAGCTCCATATTTTATTTTCATGTGAGGCATTATTGCTTATTAAAAGGATCATTGCTTAAATGAATTTAGTACTTATTTACACGGGATTATGTGATTTTTTTCCACGAAAGCAGTACATGTGAGTTAACTTGTTTTATATCTATTATAAAGTGTTTGACAAAATCAGGTATGACAGTTTTCTTCAATTTTGTTTGACCAATATGCCCATACACACTTAAAGATATTCTGCCTCATTTGTTCTTTCTGAAACCTTTCCAGGATCTGTCTGCAGAAAATACGTGAAATACCATGTTTTTTTGTCTTCCCCTTCCCTCTGCCTCCACAGTGTTTTAACTAAGTGGTGTTATTTAACTAAGCTGTGTTATTCTGTATTCTAATTCGATGCATAGAGTCAGTGTTGTTTTACAGAGTCTTAGTTTATGCAGTGATCTCGCTCCCTGCCCCCTACTGCCTTCTTGTCCTGAAAAGACCTGCAATGCAGCTTTTCCTGGTATTGTAAACTCCCAGCTCAGAGCATGGAGTTAGAAATGTGTGTTCATTCCGTGAGGACGTCAGTTTGAACAATGTGTACTAAGGCTTTGTGAATTTGGAAGTTAATTACTGTGTAAGAGATTTCTTGGAGAAGTTTGTTCTGAGCAGTTGCCTTAGGCAAAAAAGACAAACTGTTACTTTTTGAGATGTCTTCACAACAGTAGGCACTGAAAGTGTGCCCGAGGTCCCACCGATAAATATTCACTGTAAACCTAACCTGGGCACTTACACTGCAAAACAGAAATGGTTTTTTTTTATGCAACTTGAATGCTACACAGGAATAATGCAGTACTGGGAGGAGGCTGGGGAAATGAAGTAAAAGAACAATTAGAATAGCTGTTCTTCGAAATCATAGTCCAGGTTTTCTTGGATAATATTTGTGTCTTTGTGTAGAAATCGGGGTCTGTGGGACAACACAGCCTTTTCATCTTGATATTTGTAGGAAAAGGCACAAAGTTTTTTTAACTTGCTTGAATAAATACACAAAAATACTTTTCAGTGACATTTAGTATCTGCTACAGTTCTCTTCAAATATTTTCCTGGTGTAGTTTAAGCATCATGTAAGTGCAAAGGGAAGGGTTTATCCTGTTGCCTGTGGTCAGTGTTTTTAGACATATTAATTTCAGTTCATATCCACAGAGAGACCAGGACTCTAAGGTTCAGGCCACTTATTTGTAATGCTATGATTGCATTACAAATGGGAATAAGTTGAATTTGGATTTTTGTTTGTTTATTTCAATAATCCAATTATTATTTTTATTTTTGAGTTTGTATTGAAGATAGAACATAGTAAAGAAGAAAGCAGGCTTCAATTTTTTTTTCGACTTCCACATATGTTCTCTTTGTGTCCTTATAGTTTTATTTCTTGAATGAAAATTTTAACATTAATTTCACATTCAAAATTTTTTTTTAAGTTTCAGCAAAGTCTTTCTTTCATTCTGTTCCAATACACTGTTTTCTCTTGTGCTGTGTGTGGACTTACTAGGACATCTAAGCAAAAACTAAATGTTGCTTTTTTTAAAGGTCATGTACATTCTGCCAACTATGCACATTGCTGGTGAGCCAGATATCTCCAGGAGAGGGCTTATGAAGGTAGCTTGAAAGTGTCTGAGATTTAAAAACTATGCAGAGTAGAAACTCATAAAATATATTATTTATGCAGAGAGAGTTCTTTGAGTGTAGAGAAAAAGTCTCTGGGACTCACGAAGAAAGGCAGCAAACTATAAAATATATTTTTAATTTGCTTAGGATATAACTCTTCATGTAATATATGCAGTGCCTGCAAAGTGCAGTATCCAACTCTGTAATAAAAGCACCTCACACTTGAACTTAAACTTAATTTGGTCCAAAATCATTTAGCCAAGTTGAACCATACATAAGTCACTTATACATTTTTTTAAATTTACAGTGTAAAGTTTGAAAATATTTTGCTGTGATATCACTGTTGAATGTGTGCAGTAAGAGAGAGACTTTTGTGCAAATTAACTTTAGCATTTATAGCTTCCTGACCTTCAACTGACTTTTTTCCAAATTGCATTCTTAGATTGCTGCAACAGAAAGATCACCTTTATAAAAAGAAATAATATAATTAACACTTCTGATTAAAACTTTGTGGAGTCCTAGTGGACACAGTGCTCTTAATTTAAAAGGTGAACAGTTGTTGGTTTTCACATCATTTCCCTTGCCCTGAAGAGGTGCTGGGTGGACATGCACATAGCTTTAGTATCACAAGAACTTCTAAAGAAATCCTTCTTGTCCTGGTGCTGGGCTGTTGGACCCTCATGTGACAATGGGACACCAGGCATTGCTGGAAAATGAGTGTATGAGGAGTGGCTTGGCCACCTTATGAAGCCTTGGACATAAAGAAAGGGGGAATAGAAAAAACAAGTGGGATCAAAACTAATAGAATTGTAGTATTGAAACACCACGTAACAGGCTTACTTCAGTTTGAGATTCTTTCTCCTTAAATACACAAAGAATAGATTTGCTAATGTAAAGGAAAACTACAAATGCCTTTTTTAAATAAATTATTTTAAAAAGTAACCTTTAATTAGATTCTTCATTGTAGATCACATAAATGGGATCAGGACTTTTTCCAAGATGAAGAATATGGAGATGCTACAAATGGTGTTGTAGGAATTATCTCCTTTAGAGGAATAGCTACACCTTAGGTGAGCAATTACCATTACACTAAAAGCAATCAGACTAACCTTCAAACCATGCTAACGTTGAATCATTTGGATTTTATGAGTGATTGATTATATGCAACAGAGTTGGACTTTGTGATTGATAATTCATTACTGTTATATGACAAATCCCTTGTGTTAAAGGTACACATCAAAATATGACTGTGGTTAAAACATCTGAATGATTTTAAATAGCAAGCTTTCCCTTTGGTGAAAGATAGGCACGAAAAGTGTATTTAAACCACCTATTTAAAATAATTTTGAAGTAGATAGCAGATTTTCCTTTAGTGTGGTGCATAGGAGTTCAAGAGGCGTTTGGACAACGCTCTCAGGAGCATGGTGGGATTGTTGGGGTATCCTGTGCAGGGCCAGGACTTGGACTCAGTCATCCTTGTGGATCCCTTCCAACACAGGATATTCTATGATTCAATGAATACACATAAAAATAAGTGGGAAATAAGAAAATATCATCTTTATTTGCAGAAGAGCCAAGTGATGTAAAAAGCTACTTTTTATTTCAGGATGACCTAATTAGGACATTAAGGCCAGGGTTTCCAAAGATTCATTGGTTTGACCTTCCTGAAAACTTTTGCTTCTTTCCCAAAAGCACACTGTAATTTCTTTGACCTCAATTTAAAAATTCTGTAGTGCAGAGTTCAAACTCTTTAGGAACTTTGTGTAAAGTACATACTGTGTGTTATTAAATGTATTTTAATTAAAAGAACGATTTTATAAACAAGAGACACAAACCAAATGTATTCAGGGCTGGGAATTTTACTTTTGCACAGGCCTATGCAAACCAATAGATGTTTGAAATGACTGAGACAATAAATAGCAGTATTTAATGAGATTTTGGTAACCAAATCAGCTTCAGACAAGTTAGAGTTCAAGCCTTGTGCAAACAGGTGCAATTGAAGTGGCTTGAATGGATTTGATTATTGACATTTCTTAGGAGGCTGAAAGAGCCTGAGATAAAACTTTTTGAAAGGCTGCACATAAGGGGCAGTTGCCAGTGTGTTTCCCCACAGAATTTTAAGATGTAAGTTTTACTTCCTGGGGAAGTTTTCTATTTGAAATGTTATAAATTTGCCATTGTTGCACTTGTCAATGTTGTCACATTTGCAGTGTGAAATCTCCTAACTTACTGAGCATTAGCTTGAGCTATTTTTGCACATATATAATTAGAAATTATTAAATAGGGTTCAGTTAAACAATTTTCCCCTGAAAAGCTCAAGTGGAATTTTATTTCAATAAACAAAACCAGTAGGAAGCCATCTGTTTAAAAAATATCTAGGACTTGGAATCTAATATTTGTGTCTGCATTACCTAGTATTGCATTGTTACCTCTTGTATTTGTAATTATGTGAAACCCACATCCAGAATGTAAAAATATGGGGATTTATATAGTAACTCTAATAAATGTTTGTGATTATTTGTTTGCTGCTATAAATTTTCAGAACATCAATCAGTTGCTCTCCTAACTCACATTTCCCTAAACAACTATAATGTTCACAGTCTCCATCACTTTCCTAACCCATAATTATCTTTCATAAGTTAAGTGGAGAAATAATGTCATACACATGGCAAACTGTTAAAAACCTCATGTTTTGTTACCTTTTACTTAGCAGTTTCCCATTTGGTACTTTACTTTGGATGGTATATAAAGCCAATAAGCAGGTGGAAATTGGGTCATAGGAATCTTTCTGGTGCCAAAAACCAACTTAATGGAAATTGTTAAACATAGCTGTATTTTGTAAAGGAGCTTTACTGTTCTCATCTGAATTTGGCATAATGTTCTATGTTATGTATGTTTGAAGCAATTGTAAATTCATGCTGAATCCAGTGGGTCTCATCAGCCCCTGTCAACAGCAAACACATTTTGTACAGATATATGTTCACTGAAAATAGGAAGTCTTTTATTTGAAATGTTACAGCTGTACTTTTACATTTTTATGTTATTTCAATTTCAATATCCTTACTTTAGACAAGAGCTGAAGCTGTAAAATTTGTCTACTGAAAGCTTTTATTAGCTTAATGCTTACTTTAAAAATTATTAAATAAAACTAGGTTTTTGAGTAGGACTGACAGTTGAATGGGTGATATTTAATGCTGTACAGAAGTCTTAAATTTCATATTTTCATACCTGGCTGATTGTCCATAAAGACAGATGTTTTGAAACTCAGTACACAGCAACTGCTGTTGTACTGTTGCTGTGTGCTTTTGGTATACAAACGTGGTAATTCAGTGAATAATCTCAGGTGTTGACTTTGACATCCTGAAGTGAAGGGCTATTTTCTACATGAGTATGGAGTTCCAAAAGATATCTGAACTTCATATTTCACTCAGCTTTGCTTTTCCATGTTCTTCTCCCTTGAGATTCAAGCCTCCAATTCAAATGTTTCCTCTAGTAGATACTTATAAAGAGAAAATAAATTAGAATGTGTTCTGTTCTATTAAGAGTACTAGTTACAGGTCTTAGCTATTTGAATTATATAATTATTTATTTGTAATTGAATGGATTTTACATTCAATTACATAATCCTTTTTTCTTTCAAAAAAGATTTCTTTCATATGAAGATTTTATAGAGCATATCCTATCCTACACTGAAATAAGTGTGTTCCTTTACATAGGTGAAATAATAAATCAGGTTTATATCTGCAAGAAAAAAAATTGAAATGCCATAGAGGAAATATTTCTGGATAAGTATTGTACTAAGCAAGATTTTGCAAGATTTGCCATACAGTTGTAGGATTTATTTGCTTTTGAAAGATTGGACAGATGAGCAATTTTTTTTGAGGACATGCATATCTTTTATTAAACTTGAAATGTTTTTCAAAAGAAAAGACAGAAATATAATAATGTCTGTATCAGAATTTGTGGTAATGCCAATTCATAATGTATGTTAATGTTTCCTTCATTAGCTTTGATGTCTAATTTTGCAAAACATTACATTTTCTATGAGGTGACATAAATTTTGACATACTTTAATTTTTTTTCTGAGTAATAAACCCAAAACAAGCTAGAATGCTCTGCAGTGACTTACACCAAACTCTGTCAGATTTATTGATACAAAATGTTTCAGTGTTTGTCAGAGTTAGGAGTGAGTTAAATCTGTATCTGGAATATTAATGTGTGAGTCACAGTGAGATCTTCAATAACAAATGTTTTGAGTGGGTGTCCCAGGTGGAAAAAAAAAACCTGGCCACTTAGATCTTACTGAAGAACAGTTCTATAGTTCTCTCTTGACCTCACTTCTTTATTAATGTTTTATTGTTTCCTGTATGGAGAGAAAAAACCCAAGCAACATTCACACAGCTTCTTTTATGGTCATGATTCACCACTGTGGCGATCGAGCAAACCTTGGAAGAACACTGTGTGGGGCTTTGCCAGTGCTTTGAAGTGCAGGCAGCCAGAGCTCTTTGGACATGGTTTGACTTGAATGTTGTGCTAATGTGTGATTTCCAAAGTTCTTGCTTGTGGTTCTCCACCCAGAAAAAAAAGAAGACAATTACAATGCATCCTCATACTTCTTTCCTGCGAACAAATAAGAAATACATAATAATGAAGAGGCATTGAAAACACTAAAAATGCAAACTGCTATCTTAAAAATAAATTATTCTTATGAGTAAAGAAGCCAAGGACAGAATTAGTTACCTAGAATGTCAAGAAAAAACCTCTGAATGTTGTCCTGATCCTATTTTTGGTGTATCTACAAATGGTTTGAAATTCCAGTTTAGTAGCTTGGGTGTAATTTTACAATATAGGGAAGAATATAGATTTCATTTGGAGCAAGTACATGTCTCAGGTAGGAAATCTTCCTCTGGCATTTGCCTAAAACCATAGGGAGAATAGACAAGTAACAGCTCAAATTTTATAAAAGTTATTTAATGAAGAGCATCTCTGTACCAAAGAGCCATTTTTAGGTATGACTGCATGGAAGGTTTACTAAAATAATCATATTTATGTTAACTTTATTGAAAGTGAAAATTTGACAACTGACCTGCAAATTTCAACTGATGCAATAGTGAGAAGAAACAGGCTTGTCACAGGCTTCGTGATGTTCAGCCAGCTGGAAATGGACAGGATTGCTTTGTTTCCATTTTTCTCATGAAGCCCATATACCTTTAAGCTTTGCTTGATCTAAGTGGAAAGCAGATTTCTCTCTGGTTCAGTTTCCAGTCAGATTATTTGTCTTCTATTCCTTGGTAAATGTGAGACTTTCCTGGCTGCTTGCACATGTGCCCCAGCCCCAAGGATGAGCACTGACAGCTGTTTTGCTACACTCTCTGAAAGATTAAGCCCAGCTTTTCCTTTTGCCCCCTTTTACACACTCAGGGTTTATAGTTCACCTCTTAGAAAGATGTGCTAGTTGAGAGAGACAAGCACAGGTGTAAAATTTTCATAAAATCAATGATTCTTTGTATTAGCTGGCATCTATCATACAGCTGAGAAAACACTGGCTATACTGTGTGTACTTCCCTTCCTTGGTTCTAATGTTGTTTTGGGCATAGTCTGTGCACTCTGTGCCATCCACTTCTGTACACAACTTTGCTAAATTATGTTGCATACATGTCTGTGTCACAATTCTGAAGCCAGTTTCCTTCTCATTTGGCTTGCCCTCAGTTAGCAAAGCACAACTCACTGTTCCTTCTCCATGCATAAGTTTTCTCTTTTTTTCTGTGATTCACAGCATTTCTCAAATGCGTTAGCTTTTAAGGTCTGGTTGTAGCCGTTGATCTTCCTTTCAATTTTGGGGAAAATCTGTAGCTTAAGACCCTGGCTTGCAGGGGGAGTTTGGGTGAATTTGTGGCTCAGACACCCCATTGTCCTTTTATGTTCACTCTTAACTGGGAGCTGCTGGGGTGGGACATTTTCCACAGCCCCATGTCTGAGACATGGATGACTCAGTCCTGACAGCATATGGCTGATTTCACATCCTCTGAGCTATTTAATGATACAGCAGTTTCATAACTACAACCACAATTCCTGCTTTGCACACAGATAGATTTCCCACGTCGGCACAGATGCTTTTTCTAAGGTAGTTTCTTAACAATTCTGAGTATTTTACCTACAAGCTGTACTGGTGGCATTCTCTATTTCATGCAAGTATTATTCACCTCACTGCTTCTTATGAGCAGAGTATGTAAGAGGTATTAGAGTGGAATAAAATATGAAAAGTGAGAATTGTCATGCCACATGACTTCTAAGTAGAAAGGTGGTTCACAAAGCCAGCAGCTGGTTTATATAAATAAAGAGTTAAGATATAACCAGTACCTCTCCGAGCAAAAGAATTTCAGACTGATTATGAATCAGAAACATGAGAAAAACTAATAGACACATAGAAGGCTAGAAGCATGGAAGCATAATTTCAGCTTCAGAAGTTGTGGCTTCAAAAGCCACATCCTAATGTTAGTGCCTAAGGAATTGCATTGCATTAGCTCCATCATCCTCATTTTCTCTGTCATGTTGAGCATTTTCAAATTAAATTGCTTTACTTAGATTTTCCCAGACTATTGGACAAATGAACTTATTAGCTAAAACTCATTGTGTTAAAAACTCTTTAGAAATTGAAAGAGCACTGAGAAGGAAGAATTATTAAGAGGCAATTTTGTGTTCTAATTTTATATCAGTGTACATTATATTATATCTGCTTGTATCTTGTAATGTTAAATATATTTCTTGCACATGAAGAATATAATTGAAAGAAATTTTAGGCTTCAGATTCTGCAGAGTTAATGTTTTGGCACTCAGTCCAAACGTCTACAAATTCTAAATGAGTATTAGTGGTTATGCTGCTCTACCCAATATCCACATGTGATAGTCTGGGATGTATTTTGGGTACTATGAATACCATAGCAATCCTCAAAAAAACAAACACACAAAATCCAAAGAAACAACTTAGAAAATCAACATGGTAAACTTCTTCAAAATTGTTTTTAAAGTAAGCTAGGGATGTGTGTTCTGTACTGTCCTTATTGAAAAACAAAGGTCTGGCAACTTTATTCTTTGAAATACTGGAATGACCCAAAGGCTTGGAATTGAGTTTTTATGTTGGCAGGAAAGTGACCTGCCTGTTGAGCATGTGCTTTTTCTTATTTCTGTGAAAAATCTACATATTTAACCAAGTTTTAACCCTTTTGTGCATAACTCCTAGTATGATCTCTGCTTGCTAGACTTAAACAGTGAAATCTTTGATAATTTTATTCCAGAATATTTCCATAACCTCTCTCCACATGAAGCATGTGCATACAAGCTCCACTGAGCTGTTGGATACACTCTGTCCCCCCACAGGTCTCAGTGTGACTGGACTGCAGATTTTCTGGCATAATGAATTGGGAAATCTTTAACGGCTGTAGAAGGTAATTCAGCTGAACCCAAGTGGCTCAGGAAGGCAGTTCCATTTACTGGGGCTTGAGTATGATAAAAAGTTAGTAAAAAGGGTCACATCTTAAGACTTCTCACAACTGTCTCTGAAGTATTTGAGCACAGCTGGAGAACCCAGGTAGGAGAATTTCTTGGTCCAGAGTTCAGTTCCTCTGCCAGCTCTGCAGCTCAGCTGTCCCGTTCCAGGGCTGCAGAACCAAAGGAATGTTGGCTTTGTGGTCATGGCAGGTCATGGGTCTGTGTGTTAAAATTTAACAAATAGCAGCCTCATTTCACTTGCTCAGCACTGAACTGTAGATTTTCCCCCCAAGTTTTTACCCTGAGGAATTAGCATAAAAGGTTATGAACCTAAATTCTGGATGTGGCTAGCATGAAAAAAGTAGTGTGTGAAAGGTTGGCCTTATTTGATATTACCAGCAGTTAATGGTTACAAAGTGTTTGCAGTTACTCAACCTTTTCACCTGCTGCTAAGAGAGTTAAGAGACATGACAATTAAATCTGATTATAATGGTTTAAAGGATGTGTTCTGTCCAAGGAATTCTGCAAAACTGAATTGCAAAAGTTCTGAACTCGCTTTGTCTTTGTGAGTTAGAGATTTTTCTTTACAGAATCAACTTTATGTATAATCCACCTTTTATGACTTACTGGTAGCTGTATAAGTGAATTATTTTCAAGGATTTAGCATCAGTTGTGCTCTCTGTAATTCCTGTCACTCCTTGTAGTAGTTATCAAATAAGTATGAAGAGTAATGATTTTAATTTTACAGAAATTGTAAGTAATTTAGGATTTCTGTAAGAATCCAGATGCTTGAAAAAAGGCATTTTTTAAAGAAATAATTCACTAGGAACACCAGTTTAATGTCTTTCTCAAGCCTTTATCATCTTCAATTAAGATTTTTGATGACTAATTTTTTATGACTAGTGTGTTTAAATCTGGGTTCCTGACTGCACTGTGACTAAGCAGTCTAGATGCTTACATCTTAAACCGAGAGCAGAAAGAATTCATCATTCATACAAAACTGTGCAGTGAAATAAATCTTGAGCAATAAAATTCCAATCATCTCATAAGCACACATAAGTGCTCATGTACAGCTACACTTGGAGCTTGCAAAGGGGAATCAAGAAGTCACCTCTCACTTTGTGCTTTCTCCAGTGTCTGTCAAAAATTAATGCAAATGATTGTTAGAAATACTGAGTATGAAATCTTTGTTTAACTCACAGTTTGCACACAAATAAATATGTATGTCAAGTGCCACAAAGGAGAAAATAAGGCCCCAAAAAACACTTCCTTTTAACTCCAGGTACTTGTTATTTTATGCTTTCATTTTTATTGACATAAACATAATATTTAGAATTAAATAATCTACATGTAAACAATTCTTTTATGTTGATTATCTTTTTCTCCTGAGCCAATTGAATATTTGCAAAGCTTGTGCAGGGATTCTAGAATGTTCCTCATGTTAGGCTTGCCTGCCAAGAACACTCTCCAGTTGTGCTAAAAAGCTTCTCAGTTCCTGTCAGTCTTGGGAAAATCCTATTTTTCTAGGAACTCAAAATATTTTGGATAACTGGCTTTCTGATAAGTCAGTGCCATAATTAAACTCCAGTGAGTTTGCTGCATCCTTTGCATCTTGTCTATTAGATCCACCTTTTTATTTAAACATCTTTTCACTAACAGTGCATTTCCTGAAAACAGCAAGATGATTTATAATTTTAAAATATTAAATTACTATTCCAAAATGTTACTTTAAAAGTTAACAGTTTGTCTTTTGCATCAGTTGATCTGTATGGGCAATCTCTTCGAAAAGTATAACTAAAGAGACAGAAAGTGAAGAGGTTTTTTGCTTTTGCTTTTCTTTTTAAACATTCCAGTTAGTGAGTAATTATTCCATGGTCCCCCAGCTGCACAATATAAGTATTCAAACAGCTTGACATGTATTCCAATAAGAAGCTAAGCAGGTTTTTTGTATGGTAATGGTAGTTTATAGCAGTGAGGAGGACAACTATATTTTAAACATGCAGAAAATACAAAGCAGAATGTCTCCATTTAGTGAAAAAAGAAATAGATAGACAATCCCATGCATTGCTGCCAGAACTATGACTTATAAATGAATAAAAATAGTGTAAGTGTTGAATTCCATTCCTTATGTTTTCCCTTGGAGAATGGGATGTTTTCTTTTTTGCATGAATGGCAATGAAAGTGCATAAATTAAAAAAAAAAAACCAAACAAACGAAAACAAACAAAAAACCACCCAAAAAGAACCCCCTAAAACCAATTGTAGTTATTTCATAGAGCAACTCCTGACTCATGGAGACCACAGTCTGAGCTTTGATTGGAAAGGTTAGATTTTAACCAGCTGAATTTCATTGAAAACTTGGAGGATGAGAGAAATGGAAGTTACAATGTAATTTATCTTGATAACCAGAGAGAGAGACTCACCACATTCCCATAGTGCAAATATTTGTGTGACTAGGTTTTCTGGTTCTTTTTTTTGCCTACTCTGAGTCCTTGACAGCTTTTCTGTGTGGCTTTCTAGTGTGGATTTCTTCTGGGCTTTTCCTAGAGAGGTGTTGAAGAACATGAGAGAAGCACAAAGATTTTCATTCTCATGTTTTACTTCCAGCTCCTCATTACCTTTACTTGCTGTATTATAAATGCACACACTGAGATAATACAGATAAAGGAACAGCACATAACAGAGGTGTAGAAAGAGTTTCAGAAAGCAGAGGTTCTAACCAAGGGGCATTATTTTCTACATGGGATTTGGGGCTATGGAAAAAGAATTAGAAATCTTGTTTAAAACTTCTAAAAGTACTCAGGATTTTGTGGAGTGTTTAATTCAGATGTTTTTATTTCAAATTGTTCAAGTCTAAAAGGTAGTTAAAGGACTTTGCAAAGGTATGTAATTTTGTCAGTGATTAATTGTATAAAAGAATATATCTTCAATGTCAAAATAGATTAAAATTCATAATTATTATATTTTAGTTTTGTAAACCTTTCAGAAAGTGAGAAACAACAAAAAATGAGTGAATATGTATGGCTTTGAATTCATTGTTAAGATATGAAAATGAATCTTTGAACAGCTGTGGTATGTCAGGGACTTGAATGGATAAAGGAGAAATAAGCCAACAGCAACTGAATATTTGTAGGGATTTACAATATAATATAAATAACATGAGCCATCTTTGAAGCAATGTTACAGAGTCCATCAGAGGTATTCAGGACAGATTTGTGCAGTCACTGGTGTTCTTCCCAGCTGAGTTCTTCTCCACATGCTGTAGTCCATGGCCATGGCCATGATTGTCCCTCTGTGATTGTCATCTCCTCTTGAGGAAGAGCCATCCCAGGGAGAGGCAGTGGAAAGGACACCTCTGTCCCCTCGGTCACAGCTGCTGCTGGCACACATTCTGGGGCACCTGGCTGGGGTTTTTGCCACTGTAATCACCCTAAAGTACTGGAATGTGTTCACAGTAGCCACTTAAATCCAGCGTACTCCAAGAGACAGGATCCTGTTATAAATTCTCGCTAGTAGAGAAAAAAATGCTGTGCTAGGAGCACAGTGCTTTTCCTAAAGCCTCTCAGGAAATACTTTGTACTTATTTTAGCCCTGACAGGCCAACAATCAGATTATACAAATTTGTTTTACCAAGAAGCTAGGCAGGAAAGGTAGTCAGTGTCACAAATTATCTTATCAGATTCAGGTTTGCTATCCCACTTAGCTGTTCCAAACTCTACATTGACAAATTCCATTTTAGCAATCTGGAATTTGTCCCCTTCTAAGCCAGATGAGAGGGAGATGTCTGTATATTTCCAGTTACCACAAAAACCTTTTACAGAAATCTTTACAGTTCTTTTATAATTTCCTTTCTATTGAAGCCCTTCTTTTAGGAAATTTTATTAACTTTTTTTGAGGGAGTTGGAGGGAATATTTTTAAAATTCTTACTAATATAATTGTGTCAAATGTAATATACTTTCTTCTTCATCATCATCATCATCATCATAATTAAGAATGGAGTAGAGAGGCATTGACAATAACCTATTGAAAAACTGTAAGATTCAAATTATATGAGTCCTACTAATTTTTTACAGTCAGCTTGATGTTATCAGAGTTTCTCAATACAGAAATTGTAGCAGGAATTTATATTTGCAGGACACATGTAGTACTTGCCATCTTATATATTCCTTACCATACAATTCCCCATATTATGATGAACCAAAGGAGGGAAAAAAGAAAAGAAAAATGTGCTCTTGTTTGGGATTTTTATTGTAGGTTTTGAGGGTTTTTTTCCCATGAAAAGGTGGAACTTTCCTTTTAAAAAGATGAAAAGTACAATAATAATTATAAAATAGCAGACTTGTTGAGGCAAACACATTGAAGTCATTCAGAAAAATAACTGCATGACATCATGGGAGAAAGATAGAACCAAAAAAGGATAAGTTTTGCAGGCCAAATAGCTCTGTTCATTCCCAAAGAATTTGTCCTACTCACACAAGAATTGGGAGAAAGAAAAAAAGAAATAAAACCTTCATCCTCGGAGGCTCACAAAACACAAATATGTTGTCCCAGATAGAAAAGGTCAATAAAGTTAAAAAAAAAAACAAAGCCATGACTCTAATCAGGAATGCTTACTGAGAAATACTGACTTCCTGCTTAAAAAATCAGTTCAAGTTACTCCCAGTAGTCCAAAGAACTACTGGAGCAATTGTGATTCACTATATGCTTTTATCTTACATTTTCAACAAACTAGTATTTGCATATTAAAGGATGATTTTTGACACATTTTTCTATGGTGATCGCTCAGAGCAGCAGGAAGAGTTTTACACCTTTATGAATTTAGCAAAGTGATTCTCAGGCACTTGCTTGGCACTAGGAAATGTCAGAAACATGAGCTGCTCCACGAGCTGATCTGTGCCCTGTTGTTTATCCTGTTCTCAGGCAAATAATTGTGTTGTCTAAACCAAGCCCCATAGTTGAGGAGGAAATGAAGTATTTGGGTTCAGAAGGCTTCCAGGACCGAAGTACTACAAAATCTCAGGTTCTATGCCCCTTGACATATCCAGGCTACTTTGAAATAAATGCTGTGCTAAATACCGCGAGGTAGCTCTTGTTCTTCTGCCACAAGCCTGTATATCTGCCCACTTTCTTTACCTGCCCTGTAATTATTTTGTGGCTTTATGTACTTCAAGGGCATCTGTCTCTGCACAGGTACCTCCTCCCCGCCTCTTTGTTGCCTCTACCTTGTCTAATGATGGCCAGTGGCCATTACTGCTCCTTCCCTCCTGTTTGCAGTTTTCACATCATGTAGTTCAGTCCATTATCTTAATAGAAATCTTATTTGTCCTTGAATGTGTGCAATATGCCTAAAAATTAGTATATTATCAAATTAACATATAAAAGTCCTTGAAATTGATGTTTCTGAGGTGTTGTTAAGCTCATGCACTGTGTTAGTCACAGCATTCTCCTTTAATTAAACAGAGTGAAGGAGCTGCTTTTGTTGAGAGGAAAATAAATCAGGAAAAAAGTGTCAGAAGTTTACAAAAGCAGGGAGGTAATATCAGGAGGGAAGTGGCTGTGTTGTCTGAAAGCTGAAAAGGAACTTGTTTAAATGGATACAGCTGGACAAGGTTAGGATAGTTGGGTGCCTTTTAGTGTGCATATATAAGTAATCACAATTATTTTCTTCATCATTACTGGGGCTACCTTCAGAAGGTGGTGCATCTTAAAATAGTGTTATTGTCATGTAGGCATGTAATTTCCAGAAATAACACATAAGGCTTCAGAGATATATTGGTGCCTAAAAGCAGATTTGCTGGCTTCCTGGCATATAGACTTTGATAAGCTCTATTGATAAAATAATGACATAGAATATTTGAGACACTCTTAGATTTGTGATTTGAAGCCAAACAACAGTAGCCCTAAAGTGCCAAAGCACTAGAAAGGAAGTGCCATTCTTTGAGGAACTTGGATCATGAAAATTGCTCTTAAAGACCATGCAGAGTTTGAAGGCAGCAGACCAAATCAGATTAAGAATGTGGCTGTAATGATGAGCAGGGCCATTTGAATGTTTTGCAGTATTAATATGAGATTTCTAAACTTCTAGGCACAAGCTTTGCACTGTGAAAATATGGTACCAATAAATTTGGTTACATTTATTTCTATGCATCTGTGGATTTAAAATCACAGTTGTACTGTGGGCATGTATGTATCTTAAATACTTCCTATATATTTTCCTAATGAAAAATTTTTAATGCTATGGTTAAGGAACATTTCTCATTTGTGAAGAATGTGAGTGTAAACTTCTCAGCAATTTTTTTGATAAGTCAAGATGCATCCTTTATATGACTTTTGGAGGGAGGTGAAATGACATTACACACACTCAGATGAATGCTGCATTTAGCTGCAAATTTGAAGAGTAAGTGTTAGTTTAAAATAAATTTTTTGCTACTGTTACACTTACAAAAAAATTTCCATAGCAGCAGTGTTGTTGACATGAAACTCTTCATTGCTGCATGATGTGCTACCTCATACAAATCAGCCTACTGCCTGCAGACTTACATTTGCTTTGCAGCTCTCTGTAGTTCTGCAGGATTGGTTCTAGGGAATCACCAATTAAAACCACCAAAAACCAGCATTCATTTCAGAGCTATGAGTTGTGTGTATTCAAACATCCATTTCTGATGGACCAGTTCCCAGGTCATTTCTGTGAGCTGATTGTTCTCATCCTTGCTCAACTCGGAGATTAAGTTGTATCTCTTCTGTAACAATGTTCTCACTCCACCTTTTTAAATACTGGCTGTTTAGTCTCAGTTCGTTACTCTAGAGCTCCTGAAGAGTCAGTTCCCAGGGAATGGCCACTGGTTTTTTCCTGTAAAGAAGCAGTCATTTCTGGAAGGCCGCTTGTCTGCTTTCCATCTCTCTCCAGACTGTACAGACAGTGCATATTTAGATGAATATTTTATTGGCATATCTACAAAAAATCAGTTCCCCTAAATCATGATAGCAATAGTCCTGCTTCTTCTGCCTTGTTTTCTTACAATGATAGAAAGCACTGAGAAAGTCTTCCAGTTAGTATTTTATGCTGGCAGGGTCCTTTTTAGAAAGCCTGTGTGAAATATGCGTATGTAGTAGGAACTAAAATAGAAAAGAGCTTTTCTTTTCCACTATCCAGAAAGAATTCCTCATCCTTGTTTTACTCTAAATTTACTTTAAAATGTAATTGAATGAGCCTGCAGGTTTACTTAGTAAATTGCCATCTAAAATTCATTGAGCAAAATGTTTACTGTAATAGTCCATAAATCTTTATAATTGTAATACTTAATCCCTTACAATTCAGGCCCAACAAAAATGTGTGCCAGCATTTCTTTCTCATAATTGAAGCCTATTTATCTTTCTAAACAGATTAAATGCATTTTTCATATTTATCAGGAAATCTAGAGAGAAAAACACAGCCTTCTATCTGAACCTTTAGTAAGAAAAAGGGAGTTGTAGGTGGGGCATAAAAAAAAAGTCATGACAATTTTTTTTTTTCACGTAGGTACAAAGAAACACCACCCACAAAGGTAAAATCAAGGTCTGTATTAAGGAATAGCTTTCAAAAGCTTATGGTTCAGATTATTTCAGTTGCCAGCACTTTAGAGCCTGATTCCCAAAATGAGAAAATGATACATGGAGAATAAATAGAAGAACATTCAGTGTTTCATTTTTGGCATTATTAGTACATTTTAGATGGCATGTACTAGTAAAGCTCAGAGCACAGCATTGGAATTTGGATTAAATTATATGTTTTATTTCTTCCAACAGAGATAAATTAAAACAAATCCTGTGTGAGCTGGTTTGAGTTCAGCATTTTGCAATCAATGCAGTTAAGTAAGCAACTGAACTAACCTATACACTGTGTCAAATCTTTTCTTATAAACGAATGCATTTGGGTACATAAAATGCACTTCTTACTGTTATATTCCAAATGGTGCAAGTGGTGATACATAAAATAAACATCCATAGAGAAAAACCACTTTGGTTTTTATAGTTGTAGATGGATGTTAAAAAGAAATCCGAAACTCCCTGGAGATTAATTTTATCCCATAAGACCAGTAAAACAATGGTGAGTATGCAATCTGCCTCACAAAAAGATGATTTAATGTCTTCATGGCTCTAAAAGAGCTTGGTGTGGCCTTCAATCTCAAAGACAATTTCACCTGTTGCAGAACTTGGCTGAGTTATCAAGACATGTCATAAATAAAAAGTTCAAGGTGTTATTTCTTCTATTTCTTAAAGCCATGTGCAGCTGTAAAGGTTTTGCTTCTATATATTGGAATAGAAAGAAGAGTTTTCACATGACAATATTATTGCAAAGGATTTTAGGCACGAACTGATTGTGGATTTTTAAACTATTTTGAAGATTAGCAATATTAAAAACATTTTAATAACAATGCCATTAATAATGTATTTGTTAACAAAGTGGAAGATTTAAAAATGGTTAGTAATAGGATAATATGAAATTGAATGTGGGAGATGGTTAAAAAGGAAGGAGACAGCGGAACACAAAGCTGCTACAGCATTATCCTGTTGGAGTTGTAAAAGGTAGTCAGGCATGTTAAAGACAATATAAGGTTAAGAGGAAAAATGAAGAAACAAACCCATTTTAAATGCCCTTTGTCAAATTAGACGTCTTTTACTATTGCAGACTACAAATAACAGGTGAATTTTCCTGGAACTTAACTGCAAATACTACTTTTTTCAGGAATCCAACTAGTTTCTCTTCCAATAAGTATAAAAATAAAAAATTGTAGACTAAACTAAGAAAAATAATTTGCTGTCATCCAGAAGATAAGCAGGAAGTAGCAGGATGGATTTGTGAACACCAACCCAAGTTAATCAAATTTGATTTCCCTCTACGACAGGGTAGCAGCTCTTATGAATGAGGGATAGGCAGTTGTATATTTTAATCTTAATAACCCTTTTGAAAAATGTCTCAAATAACATTCTCATAAACCATCTAGGGAAATACAATCTAGGTCATACATTGGCGACATTAAGGGCTGTATGCCAGATTGAATTTCCCTCTCCAAATTCTGTGATGAAGAACCTTGTGCAAGTTGTGAGATGGCACACCTCACACAAGATGCTTTGTGCTGGCAATGTCCCCTCTGTAGAGGCAGTGGCTTCTCTCATGTGTCCCTGCGAGTGTGCAGTGAGCCCTGCTGGCAGGGCAGCAAGGAATCAGAGACACAAATGGAGGGTGAGAACACTGGATCGAGGAACTGATGGCAACTGGAAAGGCTGCTGAAAACCCAATATTTATGGGATGTGGTCTCCTTTGAACAGGTGCAATATCACTGTGCATCAATCTTCTGGCCTTTCTTGCAGCAAGCCAAAATAGATACACACATTTTTGTGTTACTCTTCTGTACATTTAGTAGTGGTTGAAAAGTACTCCTAATATTATCAGCTGTGGAAATCTCTTGCTTCTTGGTCCATAGCAAATGGAACTGCTCAGCAGTGAAAATATGAAGAGATGGATTTGGAATCAATGCTGACAGCTTGAGAAATAACAGGTAATAATGAATCAGCACCAGCAGCTAACTGTTCATTCTCCACTAAACTGTCCAAAGCTTGGCTTAGAAGTATAAGAATTAATTAGCTGATGTCAGGATTAGAAGCAACAATCAGTAATGGACCACCTGGCCGTATTCATATCCACTGAAGTCAGTGGATAGTGCTGATATCAGCAAGAGAGAGCAGGACTGATGCAAGCCAGGAAAGTAAGAGTGACCTGGCTCTGCTGCTGAGTTTTGTTTTGGAGGTGGATTAGTAGCAGACTTTTCTGTCTGATGAATGACTCTGATCTGTTATTCATCAACTGAACAAGCCAGCACACAATTAAAACAAAGCAACTCTCCTGCAAATGAAGCAGAGTGTGGGTGCCAAGTGTGCCCAGCTTTTGCTCCAGAATGAACCTGTCAGCCTGCACGTTCGGACAGTTGCTATCGCTGTATGTGGGGAAGATGATTGGGGAACTCCTCCGAAGCAAGGGCTTTCTGACACTTTTATTGGTGATCCAGACATTTCTTGATCCAATAAAGATGTTGTCCTGTGCAATCTGCTCTAGGTGGACCTGCTTCAGCAGGGGGATTGGACTGCATGATCTCCAGAGGTCCCTCCCAACCCCAGCTGTTCGGTGCTTCTGTGTGACAAACATCTGAGAGGGCCACTGTCCTGCCTAGCACAGCCAGCCACAGAGCAAAGAATGACTCGGCTGAGAAAAGGCAACATTTCATTAACTCATCATGTGTAAAAGAATGAGGAATGCAGAAAAGCTGTGCAAAGTACAATAAAGCTTTAGGAGAAGATCCCAGAGGACCATAGTAGAGGTGAAGAGAATATAATCAGCCTTTATGAAATCTTGCTTAACCAACATTGGGCTGAACAAGATAAAATGTAGCAACAGAAGTATTCTGGTATGATCTGGTTTATTGATATACTTGTATACAAATACCTCGATGGGTAATAGCATTAACTTAAATATTAAAAATCCTAGCAAGAAATTGCTACAAGACACTATAATTAATAAGTCACATTTTAAAATGTTGATAAAACAGCAGAAGTCAGCAAGACTGCTGTTTTTATAGGACATTAAAGGATAGCTATTAAAACTTTTTGCCCTGCACATGAGTATTCTAAATTATGCAAATAACAGTTCTGTGCTTCCCTCCAAAGGTCTCTAGGCAATAAGATTTCTCTTTCCAAATGTTTTTTTTTCTTTAAAGAATGTGTGTACATGATTAAACCAAGCTTGCTTTTCTACCTAATTTTTTAGAGAAGAACCATCTTTCTATTGGTGTATTATAGGAATGAAGCTCCCTCCCCCTTCACAGAAGATGGCACAATTCAGAAGAAGTTGTTTCAGAACATACTCTGTTTAATTACAGGATCAGTGAACACAGCAACATTTTCTTGGCAACAGGTAGAAAAGCTGGCAGTTACTCATTTTCTCTGGAGCAGTTTCTTGGCATTACATCGCTGCATTAGAAACTTGGATTTCATTTCTCACTTTGTTTTTCTGTTCCCCTGCTTCATTTCTTCTTTATCAGTTTTCTCTTAGTGGTACATAAAAAATAACACGCTGCATTCTTTGTTATGAAGGAAAAATTAACTCATTTGCTTTTAAATCATAAGCAGTAATATAATGTGGTAAGAATCCTATGCATATACATATGCATTATCTGATAATAAATAAGGTAGATAAATGAAGATCATGAAGAAGACATAAGTGTTGAATGTTAAACTGATGCAATTGCCATTGCTGAATTTATATATTAAAATATATTACATGCATAAGAAATAAATCAGGTTTATAATGTAAATCCACTGGTGTATCAAGCAAAAGAAAACCCTTAGGGTAGAAAGAGAACAGCCACCAGCAGTCCTTGTGACTTATGGTAGAGTTTAATTGCTGTAGCCTTACTGCCCCACTGTCCCATGAAGTTCATCTCTATTGATCACTGCATATATTAAGTTGAATTTAATACTTGGAAGTAGATATATATTATGAGCAGTATTTATCAGAAAAAATCTATTGTTCTCCTTCCCTTGTCCCTTTGAGAGACTAAACAAAATAAATAAGTAACTGCTGACTGAAAAGAAACATGGTGTAAACCCTGTGTATCTTTACTTTTCTGTACTTTAATATAGTCATACTCAGAGAATACAAAGAATTAATCAACAATCTGCACTGGATCAATGATGGAGCTCTCTGGGCAGAGATGAGCCACAAAGAATGACACACTTAATAGTAACTGATAGAAGTTTTAGGAAATCATTTGTATACCTGTCTAGCATTCAAAACCCTCTCATTTTGCTATATACTTGCCTTTATTTTTTCATTGTTGCTTTTAATACTATCTGAAAATTGTTTTATGAATAATTTTCTCTTCATAGATAGAAAGTATTTTTGCTCAGATACATAATTTTTTTTGTGCTTGTACAGCATATGGAAGATAGAAACAGATTCTTCTTAGGAGCATGCCATGCCTGTACTCTGGCCTTATAATTTTAGTTCATTTTTGTAACTCTACACAAGCTCATTTCATTCAAAGGAAAAAACCAGCATTGGAAATGTTTCTTTCCTGTTGTCCTTTCCGATTACTTAATGCCATTGTAGAACAGTAATTGAATGTGGCTCCTGTTACTGATCTGCATCATGTACGTTGTCACGTCTCGAAACGATTTCTGGTTCTGCACTTCCTAGGACTGGAAGGAGTATCAAGATAAGGTAATTTTTTCAATTACTTTATTTTTGTCTTAGAAAGTAATTTTGCCCCAGTGCCAAAGTAAAATATTTATATTCCTTTTTTGAGGTCTGCAAATCAGAAAGTAGGGCAGTACTTTATTAGGTTAAGATGTTATGCTGTGTTTTGTTGAAAGCATAGATTTAGAGCTGGGGTTTTTTTAATACGAATTTTGAAACAGTTTCTGCAGATTTGTACCCGTCCATAAATAAAACCCAAAATATTTTCAGAGGTAGTGAAGAACAGGACAAAAAGAGTTAATAATCAAACAGTACAGCTTCTGGAGAACTTTAAACTTTTCCTCTAAACGCTGTGCACAGCAGTAGCCAAAAATTTTAATTTAAATTTTTGCATGATGCTATGAAGTGTTTATAAGACTCTGCAGTGTTTTTCACTAAGGAAAAAAGACAGTAATTTTTTTAGCAGAAGTGTTGATTATCTCTGTATAGCTCTTACTTAAATGGCTTGAGCTTATCCCTAACAAACAACTTTTTTGAAGACAGGGATGGCATAGATCTCTACCCACAGATACTAGATTTTCTGCCTGATTTCTGTATACCATATTCTGTCAGGAAAACAGTTACTAGAACCAGAGAATGTTTCTTTTTCTGCAGAGACACCTTCATTGTAGTGCAAAATTCCGTTCATCTGATTACAGACATAGCAAACATTAAATTCAATGCTCAGTACCCTGTGTCTTCAAAAAGTTTATTGAATCAGGCTGATATTACTTTGAGTCATTTCCTGAACCTGGATGCTAAATTATGAAAGTCCTTGGAAGCAACTCACTACTACAAGCTGAACAAGTGAGTTCAGCTACTCACTTGTTCAATACGTCACTGAATTATGCCTCAAAAAAGGGCTACACTGAACCTTTATGATATTTTTGTGCATTTTAAAATTTTGTAAATATCTACATACAGTATCTGAATTTGATTTCAAAGGATCTGTCTGGAAAACATAAACTGGAATGTTATTCCGCTGGCTTTAGTTCTTTTTCAGAACTCATTTGAGTGCTTAAAGAACTTTCTCTTTAATGCTACTTTTAGTAGTTCTCTTCTCAAATTTCCATACTCTTCTCAAATATTCTTTCTTTGGAAACAATATTGAAGATGGATTTGCTCTTTTAATGTTGTTTCTTTTCCTCCTCACCGCATTCTTATACTACAGTTTATATAATGATAAATATGAGAGTAATGCCTGCTGATTTTGACTCACTTTGGATGACAAATATGAGAGTAACCACTAATGATTTTGACTCACTTCTGATTTCCTTTCAGGGCTTTCTCCTTTTATTGTCAGGCTTAATCACTGCTATTGGAAAAATATTTGCTGTCTTCACAGAAGTTCCCAAAGGATTTTTGACTATGATTTGGGTGTGTCCTGTTATTCATAAATATGTAATTGAGCCACCTATACATGTTGTTAATTAACTGCCACTTAAGTACAAATCTCCTTATTTTTTTCCAAATATAAAATACACTTTTCCTGTCACGCTGTGCCACACTTAAAATATTGTTTGAGAATTTACCCAATCTTTATTTAGATATGCTCATCCTGGTAAAAGATTTTTTAAAAAACCATTTTTGGTAGCTAAATGTAATAGGCTTTAATTGTTCTACTTTTACTAGCCTTAGTATCTGAATTTAGTGCAAGAATATAAATCTTCAGATGTTAAGAAATAGTTTCTTTTTCTTTTAAAAGTCTTTATCTTATTTATTTCTAACAGAATACTTAATCACCTGGTATTTTCTATGACTTCTCAATAGTGTGTGTGCTTCTGCAACTTTTGCAGAAGTTGTGAGTCAATTATTTGCAGAGTAGAGGCTTACTCTTTGTCTGGTTATCTTACAATTTTCTGATAATTAATGTGAGAAAAAATCTTTTTCTGAACTGAAATTGTGGTCATGTTTAGCTTACTTTTGACCCATTCTAGTGTAGAAAGCAATCAAATTTGTTTCCAATTTTTCACATAGCTGATTTTCAGTTTGATTTATATTTTTCATAATCCTTTTCATATGTTGTTTGAACTGAGTTGTATTATTGCCATTTACAATATCAACCCACATAAGAATGAGGAATAGAGGACAGAAAGGAAAAGTAAGAATAAATAACTCACAGTGTTAATAATTCTTAATTAGCTGCTACTTTGGATCCTTTCAACATGGTGATAATTAATGTGGAAAGCTCTGGAAGCCTTCATAAGCTAGCTTGATCATTTGAAGAATGCCGGTACTTATTAGGGTAAGTTCATGATTCATACACAGGGATTAAGCCAGGAGAATCTTGTGACCTAAGCAGCCTGGCTCTCCAGTGGTAAAAGTGGGGTTTTCTTATTTTACAAAAAATCCTGATTGTGACAGACAGCGGAGATGGGAGCAGACAGGACACGTTTGGGTTAGGAGTGAGTGCGGCTGTGGGAAATCGCAGTTTTGGCACTTTGCTGGTACCATGATAGAAATACAAAGTTAAACTGCAGCACACAAAGTGTTCCACAGGGATGAATCAGAACATTCCTGAGAAATGGTAGTGAGGAGAATTGTAACATGAAATGTGAGGGGGTTTTATGTTCAACGTCTGAGTTATCCTTAAGAAATTTTTAGCCATTTTCCCGATTGCTCTTCCCTGAGTACTAAGCACTTAAACCCAAACACATGAACATTTGTCACAGCGTGGTAGGTGGACAATTCTGGATGTAAGATTTGGAGGGATGACATGGAATCTAATCCTTCTTCTAATAGTAAATATTGACTTGACATAGTCAGTCAGCTTCAATACTTCAATTTCCACAACTCAGTTAATAATTTAACTTTTCATCTGTATGTTTAGAGCCTTGAACAAAAGGCCTTTGAAATATGAACAATAAGGGATGCACAGCATAAATGACCATTGCAAACCAACTCCCTGAGACAGTCACACTATCCTTATGCAGAGCTCATTGACATAAACAATCTTGGTTATATTTAGAAGCCTTGCCACCTCTATTCTTCTCTCCTTTTTTTAGTGTTCTCACTGCATTTGACAAATTGAAAGGAAAAATGAAAGTACAAAAGCTGTAACCTAAATCATCACTTTTTAGCTGGAATCTGCAGTCACAAGCATGAGAAAAGTAAATCACATATTGCTTTCATTTCTTTTTAAAAGTCGATGAATATCAGCAGGCAAAAATGTAATCATTGTATGTAACTGATGATCCTCTTGGCTTCTTTAAAAACCCTGCTGACAAATTCCTTAGCCTTCCTTAGATTTCTGGCAGGCATTTGAGGGTTTCAGTGGTAGCTTTTGTGGGAACTGCAGAGGTGGGGTCACAGCAAACTCCTTTCTGTGCAGTCTTGTATTGTACAAAGCAGTTATAAGAAATGGTGATATAAGGGACACACATGGACAGGCCACTCACTTTACTATTCCACCAGGGCGTTGGTTGGAGTTCTGTGGAGGAAATACATTTAAAGCTTCATGCAAAGAGGTATTTGTAGGAAAAATTTCCCTTCGTTACACTCCTGTGCTTAGTCCCCATCTCACATTTACGTGTATTCACACCTTCCTTTGCCATCCTGTTGAGTTGTGGTTCTAATAAAAAACTCATACAATGAAAAATATAATCCATAGCAGTATGTACAGTACCTTCCATTACTACTATCAATTATATCTTTGGTACTATCAGCTAGAGATGTTTTAATTACTAGCATCTATTGCTATAATCAGTGCATGTGCAAGAAGGTGTCTGCCCCAGAAAAAGTGGGCCCTAGAAGGTTTGTGAGGTTTATACAGTCTTTCAAAAATCTGTACAATTTGTATTGGAAGAAGTATTTAATTCACGTTTTATTCTCATTCCAAATTTATGCTCATCGTGAATATCTAAATATACAGAATATACATAATCCTGATACTTGTACAGACATGAATTACCTCACTTTTCAACACAGCTTTAAATAACAGAATAGAATATTTTACCTGTAAGAAAAGAATACACAAAACGAGGATTATGACAAAATTTAGGTATTTTAATTTTCCCACAAGCATTGTAAAACAATAGCAAAACATACTTTTATTTCTTTTCTGTTGAGTAAAAAGAGTAAAAATTCCTCGGTTGTACATGGCATTGTATCCAGGCAGTCCTGTTCCTTTGCAGAGTTCCACCACTGAATTATGTTCAGTGAAGATTACAGGGCTTCTTGCAACAGCACAGTTTGCACAGAGGAGAATAACACATTTATATACCATAAATAAAAGCTACTTCTACAATGTTATACAGGTTTAGGATTTAGATTTTGGAGCCAAAGCCACTGCTATACTTATTGTCTGCTTCTTTATGAGTACTGACTGCCACTATCCATAACTCAAAATTATAAAGGATTTCTTCATAATAGGAAATAGGCTGAACAACTCAATTTTACAAATACCTAGAAAATAGAGATTATTATAAAAACATAAAAACAATGCTGCGTTTTGCTGAGTTTTACCTTGAAGTATTTATTTTGACAACCTTTAAAAATGTGATGTAAGTAACTGAAACTCAGTCTTTTATCAACATTGTAGGAATGTGGTGTATGGACTCTGTAAATTCCACCAGTGCTCTTAAATTCCACAAACAGAGTGGGGTTCCCTACAGAGTGCTCTGCAGCAGGCTTGTATCAGAGAACAGCTATTTGCTAAATCTTTTCTCAATATAAGTAACTTGGGCATTTTTGTTAGCAGTAGTTAATTTGAACAATCTTACTGTAATATGTCTTAATTAGGAGATACCCATTTTTCCCAACTGTAAGTCATTTTAGATATCAAACCAATCCAGGTTTACAAAGCTCTGACATTAGGCTGAAATGCATTTTTCAAATAAAGCAGATTGCATTACAAAATCAAACCTTCCCACAAACAGAACAGATAGCAGGAACACTAATAATACATCCATAAGTCTTTCATTAAAAGCTGACATAGATATAACAGAGATAATTAAAGTCATGTGGTTATTTTAAAATACTTTTATTTTCAGAGTATAAATATTTTTGCAGTGAAATTATAGTCAGTTCTCTCAGAAAATTGTTGTAAAGCTGATTTTCTTATAAAAGTGAGAGAGATTTCTGCATTATTTATATACTCCTACACATGATAAATGGTGTCAGTGCTGTCTTTTTTATTAGCATGTCTTTCCTGCAGTATTTATGACATTAGAGCTTTAATAGTCTTGGCTGCAGTCAAGTCAAGTGCAGAGAGCACCATGAAGCCTTCTCCTATGTATTTTAACTAAAGTATTGCATTTTAGGACAGACTCTTAGGCTAACAACTGAGTTTGCCTTTTCCAGTAAATCCTTAAAAATTTTTCTATTGCAATTTGTCCACGCTGGTAAAGACTTGAGGAATTCTGATGGAACTGTGTATGTGTACTTCTTTGTTTTGGTGAATAAGTGGTTATCACAATTAATTCAAGCGAGTGAAGATTTTGCCAGAGAATTTCAATGAAGAATTGAAAGACCTTACAGCAAACTAAACCACATTGTTTTCTGTCACTAACCACTAGTGATTCATGTAGGTCATTGTTTAAGGTGGCTGCACTGAAAATGTGCTTTTTACATTATTCATTCAAGTCACGCAGTTGCTTATGGATAAATCTTATAGTACAGGTAAAAATCCATTCTATGATAGGGAGCAAGAATTCCATTAATAATGGGTGTGTATGAAGAGTGTAAATATTGAGTGAAAATGTACATTTGTATAAATGAAACATGGAATCAATTATTTGTTGTGCAAAATGTGAAATAACACCTACACACAATACTTCTAAATGTCAGTTTTAAGGACAAAATGCAGTTTTCCTAAATGATTTCTGGATTATGCTACTCATTTGATGGTGTTCTGCAGCCCAAAGCAAGTACCTGAGATGTGCCTCTGGGATTACATCACAACAGCTCTTTATTTGGTCCAACTACTGGAAAAATGCAAAAATAATTTTCCAGTAATCGGGCAACATGCTTTTTTATATCGAAGTCAAGCAATCTCCTTCTTGCCTGAGGTCACAGCCCAGCCCAGCAGTGTTTGGTGTGAAGTACAGACACACAGCCTGGGACACTGCCCTCACACACACCATTTCTCATTACAGTGGCAGCTCCCACTGCAGCAAAGGAGCCTGTTTAAATGCGGAATTAAGTGTAGGATTTATGGTTAATTTGTTGTGTCTTCTCCTCCTAAACCAACAGGAGTGTTCCAGAGGAATGAGTACAAAGAAATTGCCAGTAGTAATATCTAGAAAGTCATCATCCTTATTTATTCAGTGTGTTAATCCAGCTATGAGAGTCTGTGTTCCAGAGAGAACCTCCTCTGGGACAGGCACCAGCCATTTTTATCAACCAGCATTTCCAGTCTCCAATGTTTAATCACTCTGCATTTAATAGGAGAGGGACCCTTCCTGTTCAGCACAGCTGTATGAATTGGGATTTTAGTTTTATGAATATAGCAAAAATGTTTCACTTTGGTAAATAATTAGGCACGAAAAAGTTAGCATGGATAATTCCTTAACTTTTGTACTGGCTTGACATACTTCAGACTTACTAATTCTCCAGATTCTGCAAGAATCACGGCCAAAATCTCTCGAGTTTCATGTTATTGCCTGTCACCAGTACTGTTTGCTGTGTTGAAATGAAACCAAAATCAGCTTAGGCACACTGAATGTGTTAAAGGGAATTTGGTCTGGGTTTCCAGTTGATTTAAAAGCAAAACAGCCTATTCAAATCCAGACTCTTTTCATAGATTGAGATTTGGTTTTTAATTCACACTGATCTATGCGACACTTGTAATTTATAGAAGTGGTTTTTAGAGTGAAATATAGAATAGGGACTGAGAATAAAATGTTCTGTCAAAAGAACATTTTGCTATATTTCATTAGAAGCAAAATGGTCTCACAAATCTTCTTATTTAAAGGCATGCTAAACTTACAGTTGTGCAGATTGGTTTCTGATTTCAAAGCCTTGTAGAGATGTCAGGTAATAGAGACACCTGTATCTGATGGGTTTTTTATGACTTATACCACAGGGATTTTTATAACACAATGTTTAGTGTATACTTTTATACTGCAGAAAGTTTTACAAATATAATAATAATGACATAAAAATATTACTGCCAGTAATTTTACGGAGACAATTACTGACTGTTTTGTCATTTAGACTTTATCTTTGATCATGTTACTTCCTGTGAGTTAAATGTCTAGTTGCTCTATTTTTTATGTGATATTAGTTCAATTTAGAAAGTGTTTATAGGTGGAAATTATTTCTGCATGATAAACGCATGATGTTTTCTATATTCATGCTCAATTTTCTTTTGTCGTTTACAGTATCTGTAGGTTGCAGGAATAGATTTGTGCAGTTTATAAAGTGGTGTCATATATAGAATAGGCAGCCACAATGAGACAATATTAGAATATTCCTTTTTTTCAGGATTTCTTCTGATCTTGTATGTAAGAAAATGAATGTGCTGACTTTTCTTTTTTTAATCCTCTAAGGAACATAGTGACTTTAAGGATAATTAATCCCTCCTTACTTTGGGTATCTAAAATCTTGGGACCAGATGAACAAGAGGACTATTTATCAGTGGAGAGTTATGGTACTGTCAAAGAGTTATTCACCCTCTCACATGATAAGCCTCTAAGGTGGGTGGGACTCAAAAAGGAATTTGCCGAGTTTTGAAAGATTCTACTCTGAATCTGGATTTACCTACAAAACCAGACACCATCTTTGGGGGGATTAAGCTGTTAAGTCACCCTACAAACATTAAAATGTGGGTTTTATAGAAAAGGGGTATTTCCTTTGCATCTCCTAAAGCAAACCATCAGTGTGTATATATTGCTGTATATAACCAAATAGGTACTGGTTTGGTCTGGCTTCTTAAATGATCATTTGTTGCTGTGAGGCAGAACCAGGTACAATACATCACCTGCATTCTGAAATGTTTGCTCGTTATTTTAATCAGTTACATTTAGATCTTGGCTAACAATCTATATGGCTGTAAATCTAAAAATTAAGTAGAAATAGATAGTTCATTTATAGGAGTACAGATAATGTACTTCCCATATGATCAAAAATCAATAAAGATTTATTAAATTTTTAGAATTTGTTACTTCACTAAGAACTAGACTAGTCATGCTCTGCAGGAATGCTTTTTAATACTCTCCTCAGTTTATACTCCTCTGTAAAGAACTTACCATTCATCTCTGTAGTATTTTTTTCCATAGAGGAGGATTATACTCTTTGAGTTCCATTCATCTTTACTTTCCATTTGCTGCTTTACTGGGATGTCCTGGTTTAGGGCACATAGATTAACAAAGTGTTCCAAGTATGGTAACAGGAAAGTAATACATACAAATACATACAAAAATTCTCATTAAAGTCCTTATCTTCAAGTTACAAAAGACTTCACTTTTTAATGATTAAAAACCACATACTGAAGCAGCACATACTTAGAGAATGATTCTGACAGTACTTGGGTTGCATGAATTTGGGAAGATCCTCTCTTTGCTCCTCCATTCTTGTATCTTGGAGCTTCGTTACTGGAGTAATAAAGACTGAATTATTACTCGGGAATATAATATGTGTTTAGCAATGCCTAACTAACACATCTCTTATTAAAACAATTTCACTCTAGAAATGTAGAGTTTTAAATGTAGAAGATCAACTTATATTTGGCGTTGTACAAGGTGAGTAAGGCTACAAGTACAATTAAATAGCACTTTTTCATCAAAGGTGCTATTTATTTCTTGCAATTTATATATTGCAAGATTTATGTCTGTTTCATAATAATCTGTGAGGATTCTTAATTCATACTATATTATTTTTTAAATTAGAAGGAAGTCTATGTAATTCTAATCATGACTGGAATACATGATGTAAGAGCAGACTAGGTGCATTATCTGAGCAGAGATAAACATCAGAGCTTGTTGGGAAGAATTCCTGTGCAGTGCTCCTAGTGCACCACCTCAGAGCCATTACTGCAGAACAGTTTCTTCACCTCCAAATAAACAGAATTCCCTACAACACATTCTGAAATGAGGAGTTGCAGAATCAGGGCCTGTTCTCAATATGCATCCTCCAAAAAACCCCCAAACAAACAAAAAAACCCCACAAAAAACCAACCAACCAACCAACCAACCAACCAAACAAACAAAAACCACAAAAAAACCCTGCTGGCCTATTGTTTTAAATGAAAGAGTCCTTGAAGTGCCTCTGTAGATTACTTTTCCAATGATGTGTGAGACCCAACCTAATCTAATAGAACCCGATTTAAAAAGTAAAAAAAAATCCGCTTTAGGCAGGAAAATGAGTCTAAAGTGCTAGATAAGTGATCTTTTATGATATATGAGCTTTATTCTACCCTAAATATTAAATCTGTCAGACCCAATATAAGACAAATGTTATCAAACAATATTCTCTTCCATTTTATCTTCATTTTATTAGCTCCTTGCAGCACATACTAAGCAAAATATTCTTAAACCTCAGAAGACAAATGCTATCTGTCCGTTTTTTGTGCTTGCCATATGTGATCTATTAATCTTAGGAATTACCCTCAGCTGAGTTGTTGGTGTGAAGTTGAAAGGCAGTTGATTCTTTAAGCAGTGTGATGCTCCTGTAGGCAGGCAGTTGGCTCATCAGGGACATTTCTCCTTGTTCCTGCATTCTCACAGCTTGCTATTTATGCTACATAAATTCCCAAAATGATCCATTAGGATCCTGATTTCTTCATGCCACAGTCAAGGTACAGTAGTTTCCTAAGATGTGTTACCTGCTGATTATCACAGTATAGACTTTGACAAAACAGATATCTGCTGACTGTCTCAACATAAAGGTCTGCTGCTGTTAAATACCACACCCTTTGGAGGAATTTCATTGCACTGCAAGAAGCTTTTAACTTCACAAAATACTTAAATTGAAATGTACACGTTATAGACCATCTTCCCAGACTGCTCACATTCTGAATCTTAGAACTGCTCTTAGCACCACTTGCTTAATAGTGGAACTGTCTCCTGTCTCAAGAGACCTCTAATTTTAGTGTCCTGTTATATGAAGGCCATATCCCACCCCTGAATTTACATGTACATGTCACTGTCTGGTCTGTTGTCTAAGTTTTAATATGCTAGATTGGAGAATAAGAAGAAGCCCAAATAAGCAATTAAATATGTGAAATTCATAAATAATAGAGTGAAAAATAATTTATTGAATTATTGAACTTATTTAGTTAACTGAAAATATCTAACATGCCAATAGCAATACTTCTGTACTATTAGCCTCAGAGTAGTTCAGTTTCAAAAATAGTAACCCCTAGCTGACTAATATTAATATGGTGAATAAATATGCTACCAAGAAAACTTAATATTTTCAAAGAAGTCAAGAATCTGCACATAAACAATTTCTGCCTTGTAGCAGAATGTGATTCAGTGTCTAAGAATACAGAGGGAAAAAAAGCCCTTGCTCTTTCTCCTTCAAAACAGACAGTAGTGTGTTTACTTTCACCAAATATCTGCATGTGTGACACTCTGTCATGAGCATTCAGTGGTTGTAAAACTGTTTATTCTTTTCCATAAACATCCTGCACATGCATCTCCCGTGGCTGTGCCCTTAGTAAAGGAGGGAGGAGGTCCTGAAAGACTGTCAGTGTATTCAGTCCTGAGCTCCCAGTGGGAAGCCAAGGCACAGGACACAACTCCTATACAATGGGCAAAGGTACCTGCATTCCACAGTGCCAAACAACCATCAAATCCACAAGTTCCCAGTCCTTACCCTTGCCCTACTTCAGGCATCTGGGAATCATTGAAGTCTTGCAAATAACTGAAAATATTACCTGACTGGTCACTGATCACATCTTGCTAAAGTGTACATTTGATCTTATCCTAATTTTCTTGTCCCTTTTACCCCATGTTGTGAGACAGGATATTAAAATAAGTTCTTATGCCTTTGACAAAGTGTAACAACATTTGCCAGGCAAAATGTCAGAATTTTCTGCTAAATGTGTTATTATTATTTCTCTAGAGCCATAAAAATTGGCATACCACAAATGTCAATGGTGCCTTAAAGTCTGTCTTAGTGGGGGAAAGGAGCTATAGAATAGTATGGTTACTTTTGTAAGGGGAAAAAAAATCAAAATTTTTCAAAAATAATTGTTCAGTAAAATAAATGATACAAAAAAGTCATTACAATGTAGGATACAGGTCTCTTCCTGCAATCTAGGAAGACCTTTTTGCTTATGTTTTTATCATCTGTGATTAATATGCCCACATCCAGGTTTTGCCAGTAAACTCTGATCCTACATCACTGTTATCTCTTTGTTTCTCCTTGTTTGTATTATACTGCATTGCCTGACAAAAAGGAAACTAAAAGTGACATTTGGGATGTATGGCAGGATTTTTAATATTTGTTTTGGCAGATCTTAGTTCAAATACAGATTTGGTGACAATATCAAGAGTCAAACACATCAATTTGTCGTAAGGCATGTATGCCTACATCAGAAAAATAATCAGGCAAGAATTTAATTAGGCAAGTGCTAAATCAAAGGATACTTAAATACACTGTGTTTAGTTTTCAATAACTACAACAGACAAAAACATGGAGAAAAGATCTCAACATCTACAGTTAATGTGAAAGGACACCAGGCAGAAGTGACTACGTCACTAAACCAAATTCTGCCTTTGTGCCATGACTTTAACAGAGTTCCTTATGAGTGTAGAATTCAGACTGTTATATCTGTACCACCTGAAAATACAGACCCACAGAGCAGTGGTGTAAGTTTACAAAGGAGGCAGACACATTGAGGAATTTACTACAAAGAGAAAGAAGAATTGCCTATAGCAATGAAAGCTCTAGTCACTAAGAATAGAAACCTTTCTTTTCAGCAGAACTGTTTTTGGCATTGACCAGTTATTTTTCATTTTTCAGCAGCACATTAGGACTTTCTACCATGTTTATCTCTTGCTCAAATGAACTAATAAACTCCTGATACAACTCTTAATACCCCTTATCAAATTGTCACGCATGGCTGTGTTTGTTAACTTGCAACAAGAAAATGTTTATCTTTTGCTACAGTCAAAGCAAGCAGCAGAACTGAAAGTTGATGTAAGGAGCAGCTGGCAAGTGGCCTGAAGTCTAAAAACTTTGCTTTACTCTTCTATTTTTTTGTTCCCATGCCTTTTCTCAGCCCAAGTTTTTCTGTATTCCTGATGCTAAAGATTGGCAATAATTTTTTACAGCCTAAAAAATATTCCAAAATCAGGTACAGTACCTTGAATTTTTTATTTGTTCTTTCCAACCTTTTAACACCTGAGTGTTAAATGCACACATCAGGACTGGGAGATACAGAATCATCACACAGAACAGAAACAAAGTCCCTGTCTCCCATATATATTTAAAACTCCATGTTTCTGGTGTAATACTGCAATAGTCTGGTGCCTTAGCATAAAAAAATTATTTTCAAGTGTTCTGTAGGCAGAATAGGAAAATACATTTTTCTGTTCTCCATAAAAATATGAAAATATATAATAATGTCAATACCACTCAGTATCGTGCTTCACTAGAAATGTTAAAATTTTTTTGTGCAAAAAACTTGCTATTACAGGAATTGTAATATACTCTGCAGATTTGCTGTTCAAGGATATATATAATATATAATCTGCTCGTATTTACTCCTGGTGAAATAATTAAAACTGTGCCATTAAAGCACGACCCTTTTGTTTGCCAACCAGAGTTGTAGGCAGCTTTTCAGTTCCATTATTAACAGCGATAAAGGAAATTCTCTTTGGGAGTTGGCTGCGATGAAACCCAAGATGCAGCAGTTCCCCATCTCTTGCTATCCTGTGGGTGACATCTGAGAGAAGTCAGTGAAGCCATGAACAGCAACAAGAGAAGTGCAGTGCCGTGCCCGCCGAGCAGCCGCAGCTGCAGCACAAAGGACAGAGGCAGGGCCGCCCTGCGGAGGGACCGCGGCCCCAGCCCCGCCGCTGTCCCCTGGGCTGGCTGTGACAGCCTGCCAGAGCTGGCCTTTGGGACACTCCGGGGACACCGCCTTCACACTGCAGGCACGGCCGGCTCCTGCTCTACACGGAAATCCAGAGGCCTGAGCGGCCGAATCGGTGTCATTTTTCCACTCGCAGCCCCCTCTGGGATGTTTGCAAGGGGGGTTATCAGGAAAGTGCAGCTGCGGCTCCGTCTGTACTTCCCGGCAGGAGGGGCTGCCTCTGGTTTTGGGTGCGTTTTTTGACTTCTTGGAACTTTCTGTTTATTAAGTGGGTAATCTGGAGAGGAGGAGATAGGAGAGGAGCTGGTACAGAAAGATACGGTGTTTGAGGCCAGAGCGGACGATTCCAGATGAAAACACGGTCTGGAATCGGCTGTACAGCTCCCTCGGACAGGTACAGCACTGGCACATGCACCACCTGTCCTCACCTGGGGTCACTGGCACCTCCCTGCCACTGGCCAGAGGGCAAAGCAGGGCCTAGACCTTGAATCCAGAACCTCCTGCTGCAACATCCACCTCCTGATGCTCAGACTGGAACCAGAACTCTGGAGTTTTCATTTCAGATATGTTTGAAGAAGGGATTTTTTTCCTTTTTGGTTTTAGACACACCCAGAGTCTTAAAAGAATAAAATTGTGACATTCTGGTACAAGTAAGAATAAATCCGTAAAATAAAATTTTATATGAATTATCAAAATACTAAATCCAGATTTGAGTATGAGCCCAGATTATATCACAAAGTCTATGTTTGACTCAGACTACAGTCTGGAGATCTTGTGGGCTCACTCAGTTCTCCATATTGCCAACTGCAGTCACGGGATAATTTTGTTATGGATTAGTTCAGCACTCTAAAAATGACTAGCACAGATTCCCTGGCTTCATATAGGAATATCTTATTGCTTCCTCTGAATCAAAATTAACCTGCTGCAATCTTGTTTGGTACTTATACTGTTCTCACAGCTGAGATCTCCAAAAGCCTCAGACAGTAGTCATAACAAGGCTGTAGATTTTGTTTTAAAAGGAATATACAAAATACATTCTGTCATTGGAAAAGTAAGGAAAATTTTGAAGTGGCTTTTCCTTAAAAAAAACAACCCAAGCCCCACTAGTCAATGAAAAAGAAGTAATTTTGGTTAAGAATTCCAGTTTTTCAATCGATTATTTATTAGGTAATCTCACCTGTTGAGTCTAACTACTAAATAAATTAATTATCTCCAAACATTTCAGCTTCTATTTTAATCTCTTAAGAATAAAATAGGTCATATCTTGATGAAAGTCTTATTGTAAAATATGTGGTTTCTTTTAATGATTTTTATTCACTTCCATTGAGTCCTCGTGTTGCTGAAGTGTATGTACACAGTTTTCTTCCAGCTATAGCTGAAATTATGTCAGCCATGGACTTGATAACTGACATTTGCACTTGTTGATAACACAATGATAAAGATCCGCTTTAGTCAGAATCTTGGCACCAATTATTTAAATATGGAAAAAATTGTATACATTCAAAAGTTAAGGAAAAATAAAACCACTTATACATCTTTAATCAGCCATAAATGGCAACAAATTAACAAACTCTGAACCAGTTTAATATAATTGAGAAATGTAGTGGTGACCATTTATTGATGGAGCTTATTTTTTTATGCACTTCTGCTTGCATAACTAAGCATTCCATGGGAAGCTCCACTGCAGGCTGTGATGAATCCTTCCTTCCCCTTCACTTCTGGCCACATTCTGCTGCTTTATTCTACAGACTTATTTGCAGTTCCTCTGAGGCTATATCAGTCCAAAGATTTTTGTGACACAGTGTTTCATACCAAAATTATTTAAATTCTTAAACAATCTGAAGCAAGTATTTGAATTCAGACACATCTCAAACCATATGCTTGACTCTCATTTTCTAATGTTTATTCTTCAGTGATAAAAATGTGTAAAACAAAATGACAATTATATGCCAGGTGATTCCTATTAGATGTAAAAGGGACTGGAATATCATGTTACTTGTTTTGATCCTGTTCCTTGAATTTAATCTCAGAATTGCTTGGTCTAAGCATATATTTTTCTTTAAAGTACTGTCATATGATAAATATGTTTTTACATATTTACAAAGCACACATTCAGAAATAATCTAACTTTTCCTACCATCTTTATGTATATAAATAGGTGTATATGCAAGAATCAGCTGTTCAGTCAACAAGTTATTCATGCAAGAAATTATAGGAATGATTTTATATACTAGGAAAAAAAAATCAGATATCCTTGAAAGATTACGTGTAAGATAAGATGGTAACATAGGAAAAATAGAAAATCAGGTCAGTTTTAATGCTCAAATCTATTACAGTATTCTTTACAAATAACTGTGACTAGCAGAGCCTCTAAAAGACTTTTACAAAAATCTCCAGTCTGTTCATATTAAGTCTTCTGTATAAAGGTGATACCATTTGTAGTTCAGGGAGTGCTCCCTTCACAGGTCCTTAATACTGCAGAACTCCACAGAATATTTCCTGTTGCATGCTTTTCTTTAAAAACATTTCAATTAGATGCAGAGTCCTTACCTAGGAGTGTCTCTTGGAAATAAAAAGAATGCTGAACATACACCTTGGCATGTTTAGAACAAAAACATGCAAAAAAACTCTATGACTAATACTAATAGTTCAATTAGTTTCATACCTTGTAAGTAACTGTAATTATAAAGGCTGGATAAGCCTCAAGGCAGTCTGTGTAATACCTTCCATTTATGTCAAAGTACTAGGGATCATCTTGTGATCGGTAGTCCAAATAGGAACACTGAAATATTGATATGAAAATTTCAAATTAATGTAATGACTGTGTTTTCTGTTCTCTGTCTATACATTAATTTGAAATGGTGTTTTGTGTTGAGGACATATTCCAGCATGTTTTGACCTGTGAATACAAAATTGTTCAACACTGCTTATCTCATCCTTCTAGAAAGGAATTTTCTTGTTACTGTAGTATTTCTCTGGGCAGCAAAAATTCTGAGCCTCAGTCATATCAGCAGCATGACTGTCAAAGCAGCAAGCCTGCTTTGTGACTTGTAGGACATGACTTAACCTGTAAGATTTTGCTGCATGAAGGAGACACATTCCTACAGCAGAATGAAGAAGAGCATCTCCCTGGGGATTAAACCTTTATATAAAAGTGGTATGGTGAATCCACCCAGTGAGTTTCTTTCCTATGTCACCAAATATTTTGATGGGTATTTAAAGGTATTAGAAGACACTGTCAGAGGGACCATGCCACACCATCTACAGTTTCTGTTAAGTGAGTCAGTGAAGTCAAGAGTACATTTAACACAAAGCAGCAACAGTACTGTGTGCCCCACGCTCAGCTACTGAAATGACTGTTACCAGCACTGCACATGTCAAACTGATGATGTATTGCTCTGCAAGAGCGAGACAACAACAAACCGTGTTTACATGTGTGTGTTCTGCCTTCTCCTCCCAGAACTGGAAGACCCCAGGCTCGAGGGGAACCTGCCACCCAGCAGGGATGAAGAGAGTGCCTGGGATGCCCTGGCCATCCACAGGGCATGGCTGCATTGCCAGGGCACTGCACCTTCCCCAGCAGCCTCAGCAAGAGGTACAGCCACACAAAGACCTTCTGAGTTGAGTAACCTGACAACCCATGTTGTCTTCTTCAGCTATAATCGTAATTTTATTTTTGTATAAAAACATGATTTGAATATTTTGGTGCATTTGATTTAAAGAAATGTACTGGACAGATCTATGCATTTGATAAATGGCCTGATGTGTGTTTCCAAAAGCAGTAAATATTCTAAGTGAGGCTCACTTACAGCAGTCATTCGAGTTAGCTAGCAAAACATCTGTCATATTTTCAGACACATAAATGCTAAATTCTTATGTAAAAAACAAGTTAGTTGTACCAAAAAAATGGAGCTCTCCCTCTTAAGCCAAAACAGACCCCTCTTCCTAATCCCATGCAGTTACCAGCATGTCCCTTGGATTTATGACTTATGACATTTATTTACCAACAGGTGGTTCCATATCTTGCCATTTATATTTTAAGCAACAGTAAACACAACTAAAAATAATATAAGACAAACAAAATAAAACTCAGTGGTGCTTTTAAAGTGTTTTTAGAGAAAAGCTGTATTTATAAGCTAGGTCTTCAAGTAGTTCTCACCAGGCCCAACAATACAGAAGAATACTGCAAGAGCAATAAGGATTTTTAGGGGCATTATGATAGTGTAATGAAAACACATCTGCCCCCAAAAGTCCCTCATTTTCCCTGCGGTTAAAAGCCATGCAGGAAGTGGTGAATGCTGTGGAACATCAAGAATGAAACTATAAAGGAAATATTTTTAAGTTAGAACAACTTTCCACCAATACCTCAGGATTTCATCATTTTGTTAGTCCACTGGATAGTAAAACTATTTTTTCAAGGATCCTCTAATTCATTAGCTCTGGATGTACAAAATGGTTCTGTCCACGCAATAAAGTGAATTTTGAGGCAGCTATCTTAGAAATACTATTATTGGGAAACAAAATACATTTTGAATGAAGCCCAGACAATACAGGACAATTTTTCTTCTTTCAGCTCTCAAAAAAAACCCAACCAAACAAACAAAACCAAAAACAAACAAAAAAACCCCAACCAACCAACCAAAAAAAAACCACTCCAGGATAATCATCATTAACTATTGACCTGCATTTCTCATTTTTATGGATATTTCAATGACAGAGTGAACATTCATTTATAGAAGAAAGTTATACATAATACATAATCTTTCATTTTAAAGAATTTTAAGATATTTTTGAATGAAATGTCTGGGCAGTTTTCCATAAATACAGAAGGACCAGTCAGAGTAAAAATACAAAGTGGAATTCCGATTTAGTAGGCTGAATTACCCATATTTATAAATATAAATAAAAAGAGGTAGCACATTTGAACTTTAAGTTATGCCCATTCATTAGCATACCCAATGAAAAGTTACTATTTTAAAAGAATCCACACTGAATAGCACCTAACAGGCATATTCTTCACAGGTTCTTGTAGCACAGAGCATAAAATACAATAATATTGCTGAAAAAAAAGCAATGCTCAATTCCTCACGTTATTTAATATTATGTTCTGTGTAATACATTTGCCCTTTGTTCATGTTAAAATATGAAAAATTCACTAAATTCTTTTCTCAGTTTTCCAGAAATGTTAACGTGATCTCACTTGCATTTTTTTATGGATGTAAATCCAGAGAATTCAGTGGAGATACTTCTGACTTACAGCAGCATCCAGGCACCTACTGACAGAGGTGTGTGTGCTTTGTGTGATTTGAAATAGGCCTTTGATTACAAAAGAAAGCTTTAATACAAACAGCAGCAGCAGCATCAAAGCAAAAAGCAAGATTTTGCTGACCATAAACCAGAAATTTTAACAGCCCCAATGTGTAACAACTAGAAATGCCCTTTCAGTACAATTACTGCATTCACTTATTTTTCCTGATGCATGTGTGCCAGTCCTGAAACATCCTGAAATGATTTTCTCACCTTGTCCTACAACCTCTTATACATGCCTTGTTGTAGATGACTGAATACATTTTATATTTTTTGGTGTGTGTGTGTGTGTGTGTATGTGTTCTGTTTTAATTCTTGTCCTGACCTACAAATGAAAATCTTTACTTAAAAAATCAGTGTCTAGATATGATTTTATATTGGTTCATATAGAAAGACCATGGTTGCAGTAAAAGATTTGGATTGTCTGACTGAAACTGAGATACTTAAAATAGCAAAAATGCATCAATACTACTTTATATTGTTGAATTGTAGTCTCCCCTATTAACAGCTAAATTAAAATTAAGAGTATTAACTGAAAAGATCAAAATAGTTTTGTTTAAAAGTTTTCCATATATATCAACAATGTAAATATTCAGCATACTAGGAAATCATGTAGGACTCAAAATTTTAAGACTTCTTTTGAGCTCAGCTAGGAGCAGGTATGCTCCTAACAGGAAAAGAAAGAAAAAAAAACAACAAAACTCTGGAGCCTGTCTGTAGAGAATTATGATTCCAGTATTAAAAAAAACGTTGGTAATTAAAGAGCCTTATATCCAACAGGGAGTCAGAGATCAGGGGTAACCTTCTGGAACCACCTGCTCACGTGTAGTGCCATCAGCTACCTCACAAAGCCATTACCACAGTATGCATGGGGCTTTATTTCTGCTGATATCATCTTTATTCACTCTGTAGGTGTTTAAGGAAAGGTCCTGAAAAAAAATCCCAAGGTGAATAAGGCCTATCCATTCACACTTGAATACAGAATTATTGCCCTTGCCCCCAAACCTTGTAAACAGGAACTATTTGGGCATTTTGACAACAGGCAAAACCCCCTGATTCTTTGTTTCTTGTTTCCATGTTTCTACCTTTACCAAATTCCCTGTGTTTGCAGTGTTTGACTGAGGATAGCATATGGCATTGCAGCAAGGGATTAGTGTAGTTATTAACTGATGTGCACTGTGAATGGGCAAATGATGCTTTAAATTCACTTACTGCACCAGAAGTTTCACAGTCTCAAGCCACGTGGTCTGAACCACTTCTCTACCATGTCTTCCACTACAGGTGCAGCTTCCAGGTGATAGCAGTGTTTTCCCCCTAATCTTTTAAACCCATTTTAAAAAATCCACTTCTTTGTTTTGTTTTTGCTTCATAGGCTTCTAAATACAATTTCCAAACGAGTTAAAATTATCTTTTGAGTGATGCCTTTAGAAAATATGCCTGAACACACTGGTTTGTGTTTGCATAGACCTTTCCTGTGGCACGAGGTGCAGGTTTTCCACAGGGAAGCAGTGCTGGTGTGTAACATTGCAACAGGGAGCAAAGAACAAGGCACAGGTTCAGAATCAGACCTCAGGTGTCTGTGTTCTTGCCCTGGAAAAACTCTGGAGAGCTTCCTAGGAAAGGACAACTGATTTTGCAGCCTTTAGAAAAGCAAAATTATAATTGTTCCAGGTCATGAGTTTCTATACTTGGGGTTGTTACCTGTCTCTCTCTTTTTCTGTGGCTGGATCAGAGGGGAGTCACAGAGCTTTTCTGTTGCAACATGGGATCAGGAGGTGTCAAAGGTTGGGACCTTGCTTCAGAAAATACAGGCCCCAGAGCAATCCCCAAACCATGCCACAGGATTGCAGTGGAGATCCTGATCTTTTCACTGCTTTCAATAAAATTTCAAAAGTAAACAGATTAGGCCATTTGGTAATCCTCTGCTGATTCAGTGTGTTTGTAAGCTGGTTTTTTAAAGGTTTGCTTAAAAATGCAGGAAAGTCATTCTAAAAATGTAGTTTTAAATTTATTCTAAATAGGAAGATAGCTAGTAGGACTTTCAATTTTGTAAATTATGAACGCAATAAATAATTTGGGTTGATATTTCTAAATTTTTTTTTCAATAATTAATGACATTTTTATCTGAAGAAAAATTAATTTTTATTACAAACATACCATCTACTTTTTTATCTTCTGTAAATTTCTTTTTTCATATCAAATAGCAAGATAGACTGATCCCAGGTATTTAATTATTAATGCTCTGGATACACAGTGCACTTCAGGAGTCTCAGCTCTGAGGCCAGCACCCCAAGCTGCACGCAAACCTGCTGGGAAAACCAGTATGAGGGAAAGAGATCAAATTTTTATAACACAGATGTTTAGGAAATCTATCACTATTTTGTCTGATCATGATTAATTTAAGAAACACATACAAAATGAACATACATTTAAAGTTTAAAATATATGCATGATATCTATAGCAGCAGAAAATTGTCTGTTCTACTGCACACCAGAGACAAACAAGAGCTCTTTCTGTAAGCTTACTGATGGGAAAAAATGTGAATAAAAACATTGTGTGAAGAAGGCCTAGAGAAGCGTAACTGTGTTCTTTAACACTGCTCATTAATCATTTAAATAGTGTATTAATTCTCTAGCTAGGTTATTGGTGCTAGAAGGAATGCAAGTGAATTTTATATATCCTCAGTAGAGAATCTATTTTAAAAAATAATCTAAAAATAGCTGATTAACAAAGTGTGATCTTTACATCTTACTGGAAGTAGCTCCACAAAGTTACGTTTTAATTTTAGAGCTTTTAAGTAACAGTTGGTAAGAAGCAACTGTGGTATTTCAGCAGAGCAGAGCTGGTCTTCACTGCTGTTTGGATGTGTTTCTCTTTTCCCTTAAAGCAAGTCCTCACATTGATCCACTTTCTCATCTCTGACTCCCTGCTCTTACATTCTCAGAATACTAGAGAAGAGACCACAGGAATTAAACCAATCCAAATCTGACAACTAGGAAGATTGGACAAGTCTGGAATGTATTCACAAACTAAGTACTAATATACTGTAGTATTCAATTAATTCAAAGTATTCAAGTTTCAAGTAATTCAAAAATAAAAATTTCTACAGTTATGTTTTTAACTTAATTGGCTTATGAAAATTTAATCTTTCATAAATGCTGCTTCTGAACGGTATTATTTCATGGAAAATAGTAGCTAAAAAACATATTAGCACCACAGTTCTGTTCTAAACTCCTCCAAATCAGATTTCAGTCTTAAACAAGAGAGGAATTTGTTGCAGTGAGGTTTGGATACATCCTATTTCACTTGTGTTACAATCATATTGCTATAAAATGTAAAATGTGAGAATTCAATAGAAAAATGGTGATAACTCATCCTGATATTCATATGCATAAATGTACAGATCCTCTGTACAGTCATCAGATAAATCACATGCCAACAACTTTGCTTTAACAGTGTGCCACTGTCTCACTTCAGCTGAATTTTCAGGCCTTTTTGAAATACTCAAATTGATTCAGTCTGCGTAGGTCAACACTTAAAGTACCCTGACTGCAATGACAACCTGACCACAATGTGAATGTCTGCATGTTTATGTGTAGCTTAAGCAGGTGATTAGCTGGCATTAAATGTCAAAACTATGACAGAAACGTTTACACCAGCTGAAGGATGCTCCTGCATGTATGTTGTGTGAATATGCTGTATATGTGAAACACTGTATCAATTACATTGTGTGAGTATCATGTGTTCATTCAGTGTTAAATATCTGTGCAGTATATTTGGAACCACGAGAAAGTTCAGTACATCTACCAGCGTTTTCAACACTTCTAGAATCCCATGAGGAAAGTACAGCTATGTAACTTTTAAGTAAAATTAATACTTCAATTCTTTAAGATATTGATAGCAAAATGTAAATTATAACATGAACTTAAACAGCTCTACCAAGCTCAGCTTTACACTGCCTTACTTACAATAATATACTCCACAACTTCTACCAGTACAAAAATTAGCAGGCTTTAGATTGAACCGTAGATAAAGACCATACACATGTAGACACACATAGACACACATAAAGTAATGTTCAAGAGATACATTACAACTGAACACTTTGTGAGAAAAAAAAAAAAAAAGGCGGGGATTGACAATACAAATGCTACCAGTGTTTAAAAGATTTTTTCAAGGTTTAAACTGCCTCTCTTTTATAGGGACTGTCTTTTCTCCCAATTCACCCATATTGCATGACCATCCTTTGAAAGGTGACTTTTTCTTCAGCTTTCGCTGGCTTTTTAAGAGAAAAACACCACCAACAGTTAGAAAACTTTTATGTTTAACTTTCAGAATTATTTTACTTTCTATCCACTCGTTTATTGCTGAAGACAACATTAAAGCTAGAAGATGATTATTTATTTAAAGTGTATAATAGCCCTTTACTAAGTGCAGCAGTAGTTTACTACTAAGTTTACTGTCCAGTGTAAGAGCCATAATGTGCTGTTTTCTTTTGCAGAACAAAGTGACCACCAAAAGCGGGACTTTGTGGGCCAGTTGGATAAAACATAAGCTCATCTCGCCCCCAAAACCCCGACTCTGGAACCACAGCCTTCCAAGATTGAATTTGTAAGTAAAGTATCTTTGTAAGATATGCCAAATCAATTGAGCCATTGCTTCTAGAGTGGGTAGTTTTCAGACTAACCAAAAGAGAACGTTATAGCCCAGTTGCAATACATCCTCCTTCACTTTCTGGACAGCAGGAAATGCTACCAGATACTAATTGATTTTATTAATATTTTATGATCTATTTATCAAGCAGGTAAGAAGTGCCTTTTCTAAGTGTCTAAAAGTCAACACAGAATAACAGTTACTAGACCCAGCACTCAAAATATCTGTTAAGATTTCTTCTCAAAGTATGTAACAATTTATTATTTATCTGTTTCACTGTTTCAGACTAAAATTGACACATTATAGAGAAATATCTGTCATTATTCTAAGTTTGTACAATGAACTAGAAATTATTTTCGCTTTACTTGAAAACAGGTCTCTTCCTAATAACAATGATAGTTTCAAGTATTCAGGTCTACATCATCATCTTACTACCCTCAATATTATGTTTCATAAGATCTTCTTTCAAAGATGAGAGGAAAAGTAGAAATTCGCGGATAAAAGGAACACATATTCTAAATCTTCACTTTATAATTCCAACAGAGCTTCTATATAAAATCCATGTTTAAAAGCATTACAGTTTACACTTGGATGGTTGAAGTGGGTTAACACTGTTACTTTAAAAGAAATTAATTTATGTCCTTGAAAAGCCACTAGTACATTCATTCTGCTTTTGATAATCAAAATGCGGAGCTGAAGAATGCTGTCCTAGCTGAACTACTTTATAATCACCAAACACATCCTGAAAGGAAAACGCAGAGAAGTTGATGGAAATTCTGGCTAAGTAGAAATGTTTAAATAAGTCCTCTTTCTACAGACCATACATTTTAAGTGACTTCTTTATGGCTGTGATGATTTAGGAGATTTTTCTGGCCGTGCTTTCACACGAGCCGATCTACACCCCTCCGCACGCGCATCGCGAGTTATTTGTGCCTGCCCAAAGTCGCCGCACAAGCCACGCGGAGGCAGCGGGACGGGACCGGCGGGCCGGACACCGCGGGGAGGGGACACCGGGGGAGCGGACACCGTGGGGAGCGGACACCGTGGGGAGCGGACACCGTGGGGAGCGGACACCGGGGGAGCGGACACCTGTAGCTCCCGAGGGTGCGGGCGCGGCGGCGAAGCGCCCCTTCCCCGCGGGACGCGGCGNGCGGCGGTGCCCCGGCGAGCCGGGAACGGGAAGGGATCGGCGCCCGCAGCGAGCAAGGATCCCGAGCACAGCGAGCCGCTCGCCCGGCAGGTCCCCGTTCTTGAAAGGAGACAGCCCTCCGGTCCTCGCTCCGAGCCGGCTCCTTCCGTTGGCAAAATCCTGACTCATTACATAAAAAGATCACCCTGCCAGGCGCCCTGAAACATTTCTTCATCACGGTCACGCCACAAGCTAAACAAGAGGCCACATCAAGGGGAGGGGGAGAGGGGGAAAGCGGAGAGAGAAAAAAAAAAATCCAGAGGCTTTTTTTTTCTTTCATTAAGATCCTCTTC